>JADNYV010000700.1:0-17766 GCA_015501055.1 Mucidula mucida
GTATATCGTCAGGTAAACTATAACATGTCCGCCGTCAATCAACTCCTTCAAGATGTGATTCATGAACGATTGGAACGTTGCCGGCGAGTTTGTGAGTCCGAAGAACATTACCAATGGCTTGAACAGGCCCCGGTTTGTTCTAAACGCCGCTTTCCACTCATCACCTTCTTTGATCCGGATGTTATTGTAACCCCATTGGACATCCATCTTTGTGAAACACTTTGCTCCCTTCAGCTTGTTGATAAGTTCTTGGATCAACGGCAAGGGATATTGGTTTTTGATCATCATGTCATTCAATTTCCGATAATCCTGCACAGGCCGAAGACTTCCGTTCTTCTTTTTGACAAAGAAGAATGGTGACGCCATGGGTGAGATTGATGGCCGTATGTGTCCCGTCCGTATGTTTTCCTCCAAGAACTCGTCTAATGCCTTCTGCTCGGATGGACTAAGGGGATAGACCTTGCAGTCAACCAGTTTAGAACCAGGCGTGAGTTCTATCACATGATCCCAGGGTCTTCGCTCCGGTAGCTTGTCAAAGTCCGCCTTGCTAAATACATCGGAGAATTCCTCAATGTAAGGTGCAGCGGCGGATGAAGGCTGTTGTAATCTCAGCTTTTCACCGCTTTTGTGATAGTTGTCCCAGTCCACCCAAAACAACCGCTCTCCCTCCTCCAGCTTCTCTTCTACATCTTCTCCTTCATCTTCCGGCAAGTCATACTAGGGTAGGTAGCCGCAACGGTCTGGGCATTGATCAAAAGTCAACGTGGATTCCGTCCAGTTGATTGTGGGGTTGTGATATTGTAACCAATCTAGCCCCAAAAAGATGCTTGTTTTGCCAAGATTGGTGATGGCCAACTCGATCTTTTCAGCGTGATCACCAATCTTCATTTGGACCTCCACAAAACCTTTGATTGCTCCTCCCTTGTTTAGGGTTCCATCCGCATTGTAGACAGGGAGCTTGACCGGTAACTCCTTGATCGGGAGTCCGTTCTTCTCGACGAATTCTTTATTGACGCAAGAACCCATTGCTCCACTGTCAAGAAGGGCACTCGTTTCCCATTCAGAGCCTGTGTGTACGCTCTCTATGGTTACTCGGAGTTTCATGTCCTGCCCCTTTGTTCCCCGGATGTACTTTCTCGACTTTTTTAACTCCGTCACAACTTCCACTGCAGCTTCCTTTGTCAACGCCCTGATCGCCATCACCTTCTCTTCCGTCGCTTCTCCCTCTCTACGCTCCGGCATCCATGCTCTCAGAATTCCCACTGCTCTCGGCACTTCATCCTCTCTTAGCCTTTGTGCAACCCACTCAGGCGTGTTTGGTTCGTATCTTTCTTTCGCAGGTTTTGGTGGTAAAATCGTCGATGATATTTTAGATGCCTTAGTACCAGTACTATAAATAGATTCTGCATCTGACAATTCTTCCCTTGGCAACTGCTCCAGCAGGACTGCGTCTACTGCGGGAGCTTCACAAAACCCAACTTTTTGGCCAGCTTCTTCTTCTCCTTGTCATTCATTTCGGTTCATAGACCCCGAATCGTCTGGGGTCGACCCTTCTTAGGACAGAACCTGCTGATGTGGCCGTGTTCGCCACAGCTGAAGCAAAGTCCCCGTCGACGTGCGTTGTCGATATCCATCGGCCTGCCGGCTCCTCCATAGGTAACGCCGGTGGCATCTCGTTGTGTGATTGGTGTCGGGGGTGGATTTGTAGGATTGGCTCTTGATGTAGCCGCCTGCGGAGCTTGGGGCCGGGGCTGCATGCCGGGCCTCTTGCTCGCCATCCGCCTTCTCCACAACTGATTGATCTGAATAATCTGTGCCTTCCAATCCTTGTATTTCACCGGCAACCCATCTCGGCTGCCATAGATCTGGTTGATAATCTTCTCGTTGACATTGGTCTCGAGAAGTCGTACAACATATGCGTTATCCTTCGAGTATTCCGCCTGGGTAAGCAGAACCTCGAACTTCTGGAAGAAATCTTGAGCGGTGTCTTGCCTAGACCTGGGCACGAGTGTGCACTCGGGTGCACTCACACTCTTAAAGCGGGTCATTTACAGCTCCAAGCCAGACACCTGCACTCGAGTGACACCCGGGTGCAGCACTCGAGTGCGGCACCAACTCGCGAGTGTTTCGCGCACCCGAGTGTCTTGCCACTCAGGTAGGGTGGCGGGTGCACCCGTGTACACCCACCTGGCAATATCAGTCCGTAAGGTCTGTCAAGACCGTTTGGCGGAGTGGTCGCGCCCATTGTTGTGATGTTGATCGCAAAGCGGTCAGAGCCCCATGAGTTCGATTCTTGCGGGGTTCATTTTATTGAATACCCGGGTGTTTGCGAGTGTCCACTCAGGTAGAGTGTGGGTCGGCACTTGTGGCCCAAAGCCAGACACCCGCACTCAAGTGGGTACCCGTGCGAACATCCTACTCACCACTGTCAAACACTCGACACCCGGGTGTGAGTACCAGGTGCACCCGAGTGTACACTTAAACACCCAACACTTGCGCCCTGGTCTAGTCTTGCCCCTGGCGCAACCGCTTGATCTGATCTTGCGCGTCTCGCACGAGGTTGGAATCCATAAATCGCTCCTTCAAATGCTCCTTAAACTCCATCCAAGAGACTGTCCATTCCTCTTCCTCCTCATTGAAATTCTGATCCGAGTAGTTCTGGACCCATGCATTGACATGATCTTCTTGGATGTAGGAGAGAACAACATCGATCCTTTTGGAGTCAGATGTGAGGTTGTTCTTCTTGTCACGGATGTATGTAAACATGGATCGCCACCAGCTCTTGTACTTGGCCTTGTTCCCGTCATAGTCATAAGGCTTGTTGACAAGGGATCGGCCTTTGGTTTTGACATCGGCATAATGGGCAGGTGCGTGATGATTCTATTTCAGATCTAGGCGACTCCTCCTTATTCATCCAAACCTCTATTCCCTCACCCGTTTCATCCAAATCCGCATCACCCATCTCCCCATTTTCACCCTTTCACTCTCCGATCTCATCACCCCGATTCACCATGTCCAACAAAGCATCCAAAACCGCTCCAGGACTTGGTAGGGTGGGGAATGATGGTGTGTATTGTAAGGTAAGTAAAGTAGGTAGGTATTGTAACTGTCTACGCTATTTTACCGACTACTGACTATGTATCTACGGAGCCCAAGAGCTCGTCACAAGTTCGCAATTGCCCAGCCAACGTCCCTCTGGTGTGAGGTAAGCCGAAGTTTTCCTGGGAACGGGGGTTGACCCGTAAACAGCGCCCACTGAAGTGCAACTGCCAAAAGTTCGTTCTCGTGAGAGCGGCTACTTCCAGCACCCGAGGCAGTTATCTCTAACTGTTAGCCGGCGCTACTGGGACCAATACACATGTATGCGGACGTGCACTGGAATTAGGAATCCGTTGATCTGTAAACAGGAAAGGGGATGGGGAAATGTGTGATGATCAAACAGCGAAGTGCTGATCGACGATCAGGGATGTGTGGTAGGTGGTAGAAAGTAGTTCCAATCTTCTGTTAGCGACTGACTAAGCCACGAGACTCAACCAGGTACCACAGCAAGAACTAAGGAAGAAAACGTTCTCGTTCGTAAGACTAGGCTAGGCCAGGTGTATAAACGAGATCGGAACTAAAGTATAATGATACTACACTACTGCTTATATACTAGTAAGCCTGTATTTGGGACTCCTTGTCCATACGTGTTTACGCTAGGGATAGCTCCACGCCCTTGACCCAGTGTTGTATGCTACTAGTCCGTGAAACCATTAAATACGAGTGGTAACTGCATGTAAGTAATAATACTGAAACAACCATGTGTGCTACGAGTGTCGGTGGTGTGTATACAATAGGGAGTCCATGAGGTATCGGCATGTATGATGTCATCCATGTGTTGGGCATGTGTCCAACATGAGTACGGCTTCGGTAATGAAAAGGAGTATGATCGGTGATGAAACAGATGATGAAACAGTCCGTTGGTTGATAAGACAAGGCCCCCGATAAGATATGATAAGATGTAAAAATGTGAAAATATGGCGATTCATAACAATCTCAAGCATCATCATGTTTTCAAATGGTCTCTGCTGTACAGTGTATATCAATGGTTCCCAAGGACCTCGGTTGTCGACAGTTGACTTGTTGGTTGGGGCGCTGTCAGTCTCTGAGCCATTTTGTAACCCCCTTGCTTACTTAAGGGTACCCCCCAGCATCAGTGAATTTTAAGGCACATCAGGCTGGGAGTCCCCTGGCCGTGATGAGATGATGTAAGAAGTCTTAGCAATCCTCCCCTTGCCTTCGCGCTCATTTGCGCCACCACTATCCAGATGATCCACATCTGACCAAGGATTACCGCTCAGCTAGACGGGCATTTCTGTTTCACGAGCACCTTGCCATATGGCTCCCGCCTACGCTCTTTTGACCGATCTCTCCGCGGCTACGTCTTGCAAGTGCTCTTTGATGGACAGGCGGATTGATGTAATCGAGAGGGTCATGACGCCGGAGAATAGTGGTCCTCAATTAAGAATTTATTTCACCAGTTTATTTTTGATAACCCTTTCCAAACCCTGTCAGCACCAGGGCTTGACCAGGGTCTTGTGTCAACAGCATGGTCTCAAGTGTGCAGAGCTTAGCGTTGGGAGCAACTTTCGCGCCCGTTCAACTGGGCTCCCGGACATTGAATGCAGGCAGTTGATCACCCGCTTTCACGACAACGGCAGGAGGACGAGTTCAAAGTCAGTGACGTCAAGGACGAGTCCCTGCAAGAGGCGTGCCCGATCCAGATCTATGATACTGATGAGGCCACGCGAGGAGGGACTCGATCTCCTGCTGTCTCTTGCCGTATTCTCACGGCACCTCGGTCAAGCTCAGCCCGCGCTTAGCGTTAGCTCGGCGTCAGTGTCTTCACTCACTAAGAAATTCGAAAACAACATGTATTGTGTTCGGTGAGGGCGTGCCAAATGAAGACTTGATGAAGACTCATGAGGAAATAGGTAGTGGGCCTGTAGACATTGGAATATTATTTGGTAGTGCAATACTTTGTCCATTTCGACCTGTTGTTACCTAGCTGTCGCACTGATGCTCAAGTGATAGTACTTATAAGACTGTTCATATCCGGGAAACTGTGGCGCAAGAGGAAATGTGATTATGTTGGTATGTACAGTGTTCAAATTGTTTACAGAATTAAACAGAGTTCAACTGTTATATGAGAAAGATACTGGGCTGACCTAGTCCAGGTAAATGTGTGAGGGCTACATGCTCCCGTTGCAGAACTGTGGCAATGACATTGGGAGGACAACGCAGGACCACTGATGGCCGCACCCAATGCCGACAGACTTGGTCTAGGCTGTTTCCTAAAACGGGGAGGTAGGTGTCGTGGGAATGATATCAGAGATCTGGATCGGGCACGCCTCTTGAGTCCCTGCGAATACGCGCAGGGTTATCAAAAATAAACAGGCGAAATAAATTCTTAATTAAGGACCACTAATATCACCTATACGCGGGGGGTCCCAATTCCGGCTACAGCACCTTGCAAAGCAATGTGCACTCTCCACACTTTGCTCCGCTCGGGAATTCTGCTCAGGGTTGAGCCCAATTAGGAAGGTAATTCTATGTGCGATTTACAACGAAACCGTTGACACAACCACACCGACTCTAGAAGTCCTAAGATAAGTTGAATGTTATAGCAAGGGTCTCTTGCCAGCTTCTGGTATGCTGCACCTTCAAATACTGTGAGCATACACACAAGATTCGAATGAGATTCATTTCAGTAACTAGGTTACACGTCCGGGCCTGAGCATAAATGCTGAGCGGAGCAAACTGTGGAGAGTGCACATTGCTTTGCAAGGTGCTGTATCAGTTACTGGTTGGTCTGTAGGGTAGTTGTCATTAATCTGACATAACTAGGCGCGTCTACATTGTCTGCTGTATGCAGCGCGTGTGAGCAGTGTATTTAGAAACTATGCTCATATGCTCTTGCCTGCATTTCCAGTAGCTCAACTCCGTCTTTACACCTCAACGTTGGAGCCTGAGATTCTAGAGCTACAGTACTAAAATTAAGTCGAGCAATGTTACAGGGCAGAAACTGGGCAGAAACTTGCATTTCTCCTCCCCTTCCCTTCATATGTTGTCTCAGAGCTGGATTCACTCATGCAATTAGACCTGCCAAGTGTGAGGACGGACCATGGTGGGGGTGACGTTGTAGTGCATTATTGCTCGCAGGCACATCCAAATGTGGAACAAATCAAATGTTGGATTCGGATCCCGGCACCACCCGGAATTACCTCGGAAGCCAAAAATTGGGGGTTACAAAAATCCTCTACTACTGTAGTGTTTCGACCGCAAATTCACATAACGGGTCACGGGGGTCTTTGAAGTGAAGCTATATATACATCATAACGGGTCACAGACCACTTTGGTCAGGCACGAGCCTCCAAATAAGGAAATTTCAGGTCCCGCTATAAGCGGAACTGTCTAAAAAAGGCAATTTAAGGGTCTGTGAAGCTGTTCGCTGTAACTTCAGACCATAATGGGTCACAGGCTGTGAAGTTACGGTCGAAACGCTACAGTATCCCTGGGTAGGTAACACAAAAAATCTACTTGGGCGTGAATTGTTATGAATTGCCATATTTTGACACTTTCACATCTTATCATATCTTATCGGGGGCCTTGTCTTGTCAACCAACGGACTGTTTCATCATCTGTTTTGTCACCGATCATACTCCTGTTCATTACCGAAGCCGTACTCATGTCGGACACACGCCTAACACATGGATGACATCATACATGCCGATACCTCATGGACTCCCCATTGTATACACACCACCGACACTCGTAGCACACATGGTCGTTTCAGTATTATTACTTACATGCAGTTACCACTCGTATTTAATGGTTTCACGGACTAGTAGCATACAACACTGGGTCAAGGGCGTGGAGCTATCCCTAGCGGAAACATGTATGGACAAGGAGTCCCAAACACAGGCTTACTAGTATATAAGCAGTAGTGTAGTATCATTGTACTTTAGTTCCGATCTCGTTTATACACCTGGCCTAGCCTAGTCTTACGAACGAGAACGTTTTCTTCCTTAGTTCTTGCTGTGGTACCTGGTTGAGTCTCGTGGCTTAGTCAGTCGCTAACATGAATAGAGGTGGATCTTGAAGGCTAAAAATCATCGGATACACCGGATGTTGTTAAAGACCTTTGATTCTCTTGAGTGAAGCCTTTGGTTGGGGGAGAAAGAGCTGCTCTTGCAGTAGCAAAGCGATACCGGTGCGACGAGGTCGAAAGGTAGGATTTACAAAACCCTGGTCACAGGTCGTCACGATTTGCCGTCGTTGCCGAGTCGTGCGGAACCTTCGGTTGTCAAGCAGCAAGCAAGCGTCGGAGATTGAAGAACGGCATCGTGGGACATCGCCCTCTGTCACGCTCCCGCTCCCAAGTATTACCTACCCCGGGATAGTATTAGGTGGTGTAAGTGGGAACTTGGAAGGCTTGGTGCGCGGTTCCGACGGTGTCGCGGATGCGGTGTACACACTTGCTCGTTCTCACGTCTTGATCCGCGTTTGCTAATCAATTACAGCGCAGCGATAGGCGACAACACCAATGAGGACCGGGACGCGACGACAGCCGGAACACGTTGACGCTACGATGAGCCGCCTACTTGTAACGAAGGTATTACGTCGCGCCGCTTGTTAGACATCCGCCACAGCCTGTTTCTCTTTTAATGGTTTTGCGGGGTACTCATTAAGACGACTTAATAACGGGCTGACACACTGACTTCTTCAAATCGTCCCGTCATGTCATACGGCTGCACCTGTGGCCAGTGCTTCGCAGGATGGCTCTCTAAACGAATGACCTTCCAACTCGATTGTACGCCTATCTGCTTCCTCCAAGCACATTACTCATCCTCATTTTTTCTAGGTCAATCTTATCAAGTCACGTACGGATACGCCAAGTATAAAGAACACAAAAATGTATCCCCTTCTGCTGTGCCCTCGCTGCGCTACAGCAACTACCTCCCGCGCGAGCTGCTCAGGCAGGCGGACCTCGACCCCGGCTTTTACTGGGGCTACCTCGCCGTCTTCCACTCAATCATAGACATCATCCAGCTCGACGTCCGAAACCGATTCTTCTCCCCCCCCCATGCGGGCGCGCTCCCCCGGTGGGCTATCACCGCGGATGGTGTCCACAACCATGTACTCAACTACCATCCCCGCGAGGTGGCGCCCTTTTTCGCGGGGGGCGGCCAGGTGGTGTATGCTCTCGATGCGATTACGGGGCTGGCGAGAGACGAGTGGGAGAGGGGAACCCAATCGATTTCAAGAGTAGGTCAGCGTTTAGGGGTCTGCCGGAATGCGCTCTGGACTATGATTTTGCGCTTGTTAGGGAGAAGGCTCAGTTGGCTGAGGACAGGCCATGGGGTCCGTACAGTGATGATTCTTGAAGCAAAGGAGGTCTGTTGGATACTTGTATACGACAATCTGCGTAGATTGAAGCATATATCAGTTTATTTACAGAACTTGTATTACAACCTTTCCCACCGCCACACGGTGGTCCTGATCATTTAACGGCTATTGCTCCCCCGAGGTCCGACATGGATTAAGTACTCGCTAATTCATAAAATGAATACGGACGATATACACTCTCCGGTATGTAGTAAGCAATGGTCAACCCATGGAGAGATATCTCCTCGCGCGGATCTCAGTGAACTTTGAGTGAGATCATTTTCTGTAGCCTTAGCGGAAATCGTTACTGTGGACATGGTTCAGCACCACAAGGCACGTGTATTTCTCCGTTGAATTTGCCTCGTCTTTGTCTAGAATATCGTCCTCTCGAGTCAGTCAGTTGTCAGACATGGTCTATTTCTGTTTTGTACTCATAACAACGAGATTATAACGGGCTCCTCAAATCGTCCCCCATCATGTCATACGGCTGCACCTGCGGCCAGTGCTTTGCTGGATGGCTCTCCAAGCGAATGGTCTTCCAGCTCGATTGTACGCCCGTCCGCTTCCGAGTCCATGCATCTAGTTCATCCTTCATGTCTAGCCCAATCTTATAGAGTCACGTACCAATATGCCAATCCCAAAGAACACAAGAATGTGTCCCCCTCCGCTGTCCCCTCGCTGCGCTACAGCAACTACCTCCCCGCGCGCTGCTCAGGCAGGCGGACCTAGACCCCGGGTTTTACTGGGGCTACCTCACCGTCTTCCACTCGATTATAGACATCATCCAGCTCGACGTCCGAAAGCGATGCTTCTCCTCCCCCGATATTGGCTTGTTCCCCGATTGGGCTATCACCGCGGATGCTGTCCATAACCATGTGCTCAACTACTACCCCCGCGAGGTGGCGCCCTTTTTTGCGGGGGGCGGTCAGGTGGTGTATGCTCTTGATGCGATTACGGGGTTGGCGAGAGACGAGTGGGATGGTGGGAACTCGATTAATTTTAAGAGTAATAGTACGTTCAAACGGTTGCCAGAATGTGCTCTGGATTACGATTTTGCGCTTGTTAGGGAGAAGGTTCAGTTGGCTGAGGACAGGCCTTGGGGTCCGTACAGTGATGATCCTTGAAGCAAAGCAGTAGGCCTGTTGGAAACTTATATACTGTACAACAATCTGTGTAGATAACAAACCTGAACATTTTACTTCAAGTTGCAGGCATTATAGTACCTCCGGTCTAATCGTTTTACGACTGTTTCTCCATCAAGGCTCGCATGAATACGAGCTATTCCATAATACGGACGATCTACACTCTACGCTGTGTAAGCAATGGTCAACCCAAGGAGAGATATCTCCTCGCGCGGCCTTGAAATGCGATCAAGGCGTACGCTGTTGCATCGCGTACTCATTCAACTGTTTCAAGAACCCGTCATTGGGCATGATCAATTCGCGTGCTAAAATGAAATTTTCAGCCAAAGTTGACAGACATATATTGATAAAGCACTGACATTTCCGGATGAGCGCAAGAGCCTCTTCAACTGATAGCCCACGTTTCCGTATCACTGTGGGCAAACTTACATTAAGTTATCAGAGAGAAAACACAATACTGAACCTACGGTACGCGGCAATGACAGTCGGGCTCCGCGAAAGGCCGAGCGCACAATGCACGAGGACGCGCCCGCCTGCGGTCAGCGCATCGTCGATAAACTCGCACGTAGCGGGAAAGTGGGATATGAGATCAGCGCTTTCATTATCCTTGACCTTCACGATGAGGTGCCGTTCCGAGTCAAGGCTCACGCTCATGTCCTCCTCGAGTACACTGAGCACATGCGTTATGCCGTGCTTCTGGCGCAGTACACTCGATTGCGCCTCCCACATGCTAGAAGTATATGATCGTTAGCTAACTTGAAGGAAGGAAGGAAGAAGGGACGTACTTGCCGAGATAGAGCTGGTTCGCAATGATCTCGCTAATGCGGTCTGGCACGCCGCCAGAGTCTGCGAGGTCAGCGTCAATATCCACCATTCTGTGTAGACGTGTTTTTAGAGATGTATGAGGCTTAATCAATGGTTGCAATCTGGTTTCAGTGGCAGTGCGCGCTGCGTGATGGTCCGGACAAGGCGGTGAGCCGCCTGATCACCGACAGCCAGCGCGATGGTGAAAGATTTCATTGATATGTATACACCGCATTTTGTTACGACTACCCTACCAACTGGAGAGATATGCCAGGACACAATTCATTAAGTCTTGGAACCAGGTTCTTAGTCCAACCACCATGGCTCCTCCAATTCTGGTTCACAACGAGTTTTTCCGCTCCCGTGAACCCAGCCAACATCGCGCAAATCTCCTCTGCCACGCCAGCCGTCATCTCAAACATGTATTCTGGTGTGCAATGCAACGTGCGGATGTGCGATATATCCAGCCCCGCTGGAAATATATCCCCACTGCGGAGCTCACAAAGTGGGAAGTAGAAAGACGAGATGGTGGGTCGCCTAGACATAAAAGTCAGCAGTTCGCGGATGAGCGCGCACACCACCGAGATCTGCTCAGGCGACCGCGCATTTCCGAAAGTGACCGGTACCATTGTAGAGCAGCTTCTGGCATTGACTGTGGTTACACTGGACAACACCGATGCCTTGGAGAGCCAAAGGATAAGGTACTCTAATGGGGCGGATATCGTTGTAACATTCGGTAACGCGTTATCCTCCAAATGGTAATTGAAACCGCCAGCGCCGGCCTTTATGTCGCTCACGATCAACACGTTTTCCAAGCTCGGGTGTCGCGATAGGAACGTGCCCAACGAAAAGCAGGCCGTCGTGGTACCAGTGTAAGCGTGGATTTTGAGGTTGAGAAGGTGTGGGAGGTGAATGGACTGGTGATACGGGGCCAGAATACTGCCGTCAATCTCCAATATCTGCACCTGCGATTGATGCAACGACGCAATTGTCCAATCCTTCAATGGCGGACTGACGAGCACCCGACATTCTCGCAATGAAACGGAATGCACGTTTGAGAGGGGGACACCCGTGAATGGGGCAGCGTCATCCGATAAGGTGAAATTGCCACTGACAATCCAAGTTAAGCCACTCGCTCTTGGTCTGACGAACTGCAACGCTTCCAGGACACGACATAAAGCTCCATACTGCTCCTCCTTGAGCTCATCTAGACGAAAACCCCGGGCGTCTCCGTAATATGGCGCACCAACCGTCGGTAGAGTCAACTGGATACTGACGAGTTCCGGGGCAGTGCGGAGATACTTTTGTAGGTGGTCCGCCTCTTCAAGAAACCTCGCCATTGTGAACGACGCGCCTACGGAATATACCGGTTGTCTGACAAGGACGGCAAGGCGAAGGGCAGATAATGTGCAGAACGGATGTCTCTGGGTTCGGCCCATAAGTGAGGTGCCCGGTGTGTACGGCGTATTGTCGAAAGTGTAATGGGTTGAGAAGAGGGTGTGACTGGTAGTCAAGAGGTGAAGGACTCCAGAGCCATGCACCAAAGAGAAGTAAGAGGTAAAGGCCAAAATGTTGAATTTTCGCGAGACGCAGCCGAGGGGAATGAGGTCTTCTAGAGCTAGGTTGCCTAGGATAAGGTACACCAGCTCGTTGGGAAGATCGTTAATCGTTTTGGTATGAGACTGCATGCAAATGTCGCTGAAAGCAGAGTGGAGGCTTGCAAAGAAGAAGAAATCAAATTACTGTTATTGGCCCGGCAACTGCCGAGACAAGCCCAGTCCTTTGACTCTGAGTGGCGTAGCGGGCACGTCCAAGACAACTCATATAGACCTAGCAGACATAGAAACAACTATAGTACAAACAAATTCTACTTAGAGATACAGAGATCATTGCGCTTCTCCAACCAACTGTTCAACGATCTCGACAGCTCTCTTAAACTTTGCCTTCTGCTCATCAGAGACCTGGACAAAGCTTACGCCTCCGCCGCAGCCTTGTGGCCCACCATTGTACCACATAAGATCATCGCTTCCCCAAGCGATGCTAGTATCCAACCCGTAAATGTCTTGACTGCCGGGAGGCTGTTCAGTCGGGAGATCCTTCAGGATGGAGTGGAGTTCATCGGCGAGCTCTTCGGGATGAGGAATGCTCTTGGGCACTGCAGCGGCGAGACCCTTGGTTCCGATCTCGCGCACAGCGGATGTGATATTGAGAGTATTCTGGTTGAGAGGACGCGTGAGCGTGATGATGGCGTTCGGCGTGGGCGGCGCAAAGCCTCCAGTAATTCCTAAAGGGACATGAGTGACGTGCATATATTCAGTCGTATTTACCTACCTTTCTGCAATCGAAGAGAGTATTCAGTGGGTGCCATGATGGAAAGACGATAAGGCCAAGTGTCGCGCGCTATGCATATATGTCATATGACGCATGACTGCGGTGATGTCATCGACGGTGCGGATGTATAAAGGCGCAAGTCTCGACGAGACTCCGCCCAAATCCCAATGCCTTCCACGAACAGCACAACGCCCTCATACCCACCTACCTCCCCCGCTAGGACAACTCCGGCGGCGCAGCCTGCACCAACACCTACAATGGCTGTATCAGAGGCGCCTGCGAAGAAAGAGGCGGAGGCCATGCGCCTTCGCGGCGGTTGCATCCCATGCCCGGTAAGTACTCGATAAATGAACCATATTCTCGGTATCTGACCTAAGCTCAAGAATGGTGGATGCTGCTACATCATTCCCATACCATGTTGCTTCTAAAGCTTACCGGATTATGTTACATATCGTCGCCACATTTATGGACGTTCCGTTACGCTCTGGCACTGTACTTCTATTTTCACGCTACCTCACGCATCGTCATACAAGTCGAGGCAACACATACTAGAAAGTTTGCCTTCGCATGTTCAGCTCTATACTAGAGCAATCCAACAGACGACACTGTTTCGTGAGCTTGAGTCTGTGTATCCACTTGAAGAATTCTTGCGCCCTTAAACAACAGCAACGCCGCCACGGTGTGCTCTAAATCAACTTTGCGTTTCTAATATGTAGGTATCAAATACGGGAGGGAACCTGGTCGGTACGGAAGAAACTAACATGAGTTGCCACAGCGCAAGGTTCGATCTGTGAGATTGGCAACAAGTGCGAACGTTTCCTTGGCCAGCGCGGCGCATGCGCCCCGGTTCACATCATGATACATGCCGATGAGGCGACGGTGTATGATAACGGTAACCGAATGAATGACAGAGTCCTGCGACCATGCAAACATGCGAAATTGGGTAGCGCATTATCTATTAGAGATGCGGCTCCCTTGAATCTGGGGCTGCGAACCGATAAGCAAGTGATGATTGGGTGACGCGAAAGAAGAAAATCGAGGTTGAAAGCTGGTGTGAGATCACAGTAAAGTCACTGACGAAAAGGCATATGAATCCGAAGACGCAGCACCATAAAGGTCGATATCTCGTGTTTGCATGGCGGTAAGGACGTGATTAGTCTGACAAGGACAGAATCCACAGGCAGTCGCAGTTTCGCAGGCTGACGGTACGGGCAGGGGAGTATTGGGGGCAGCGGGGAGAGAGGCACAACAGACGTAGACTCGGAAACTTGAATACCGTCTTCGATGTCAAGGTGAGCAATATAACGACAAACGCGCCGTACACTTTGCTGAGCTGGACATATCAGCGTGCTTCCAAGATTACTATCCGGTAGAATCAATTTATGGGACGCATTGCGTAGGAAGCTCTGCCCGTAATTCGCCTGCCACGAAGATTTCAAAAATAACTCGCGAAATGCGCGACGAGGGGTGATGTCCTCTTGTCAGGCTGAAGCTGTAAGGCAGTAATTTTGGGGGCATACCCTGCAATGTTCTCCAATCACGGTGAAGATGAGACGCCACAGTACTTATTATCCATGAGTGGGTGGCTGAGTAGATGGTGGCGGTGGAGAACCACACCATGAGCATTAACAAGAAAACGGCAGGCTTCATTGCCACATCGTCCCTTAGCCTTCCTGTGCCAGATAAACGAGGAGTCGGTCGCACTTATGTACTGTAGGAAGGCAAAGACTTGCCTGTAAAATATTATCGATGGGAGCTGATCGGAGTCTAAATCTGTTTGGCAAGTGCCGTAGAAACCTCTCCGGCGCAGCGATTTCGGTGACATGGCCTCAACAATAAATGATATTCCAAACGAGATCTGGGCTTTGGGTGTGTACTCATTCGGCAGTTCTAAAAGTGGTGCTACGGTGAGAACATGCCATGTACTATGTACATGGGCCAAGGGTACAGGCGTTCAACAATAGTCCAAAGTAAGCTGTATAGGTCCCTGACGGGAAAGACAGTTGAACATAATTCATCCAGGTGCCCAGTGACTTGGTTTTACTCGTATATACAACTAACACTGTCCTCCCTCACCCATCTTCAAATGATAGCTCCCAGTTCTTCCACTGCCACGGCTGAACCTCATAATTATGCCTTCAGCCACCGTTCCAAATGCCGACTGACTAGCCTCACCATTGAAGATTGACACTGCTGGAATTCTGCGTTTCGCCTTCTGTCAACACTAGCCTCGAAAATCCTCCGGATCGTCCAACGTCACAAAGAGACTCGAATGGTTTTCGAATGATTCGGAATCGCCACAATGTATTTCTATAGCCCAAGCTCTTCAAGAGCTACTTATCCAGTGACTTCTACTTGAGCACCTCTACTGCGCGACATTACTGTATCCAATACGGTGACTATTCTATTCAAACCTGCGATATTGACTCAGAGTATTAACGCTCCTCTGTGTAGACATCCCCGATATTACTCGGATGGTGGCGTTCGACCACTTGAAGCGGCATTCTGAGCTGGAGGTCAAGTGCGAGTTGACTCCGTTTCAGCAATCAACGTAAATCAATAACGAGCTAGGTTCGTCTTGCAGTCTACGCTTTGACCCAACGGTCGGTAGATCCACCGCGGGATATGCACAATGAACATATCGCCACGAGGGCAAGAGACTCAATTGCAATAAATATTTGAGAAGTCTTATAGCTCTCGTTCTTGGCTCTCAGATTCCAGTGTCAGAAAAGCAAGAAGTAAGATATCCATCATAATCATTCAGAGTCTAAGAAACGTTTGTGGGATGCAATGGGTGGGAATAATAGCGGCCATTCGTCGTCAAGGGGAAGATGATTACCAGAATCTACGCGCAAGGTGTCAAGCATGGGAAATCGCTAGTACAAGGTGGACAGCTACTCACGGCCTGGGTGTGATTTCTGGACAAAGATACACATGCGAAAGGGTTGTGCACTTGGTGGTCTTTGCTTCATCGCGCACTTCGCGTTTATTGGGACACGGAGCGCGAGGATTAGCCTTGCGGTCCGCGCATAGCTGCTCGTACGCGCGCGGGAAAGAATAAGATTTCTCGGTGACGCAGCAAGTGGTGATGGTGCGAACGGTTGTGCACATGGTTGGCGTTGAATGTGTGTGACGACCGGGAAAGTTCTAGACTGCAGGCGTTGATGGCGCGGTTCGAGTGGTTGTGGGAGGGTTCTCGCAAGATGTGATGTTTCTTATATAGTCGCCTGGACAATGCACCACCCAAACTAGACGCGTTGAATGACCCGATCCGATCTGGTCAAATGCGCGCTCCATTTCTGGATATCAAAGGCCTTTGATGTCCGAAGCTCGCAGCGGACAATAGCAATGGACAGAAACTTTTGTCCAGCTCCGAGCATTCTTGTCGCTACAAAGTTAGGGTCCTCATTAGGGGTCTTGATTTCCCAAAACAGAAAATAAATTCCCAAATCTGGAAGAGATATTTGTTGCGCCACACACAGTCAAAAGAGCGTTCAAAAAGTCCAAGAAGCTGAGAGAGAAAGCCTAGCAACGCGTCAATGCAGCGCATCTTCACACAATGAGCAGAAAATGGTGTGTTTACGCATGTTTTCGATATTACAAACTGCAAGCCCTTTGTC
Organism: Mucidula mucida; assembly: GCA_015501055.1. Classification (NCBI taxonomy): domain Eukaryota; kingdom Fungi; phylum Basidiomycota; class Agaricomycetes; order Agaricales; family Physalacriaceae; genus Mucidula; species Mucidula mucida. The sequence continues at coordinate 16,325 of JADNYV010000700.1, forward strand.
TTTTGGTGCCACCGACCACACTGTCGCTAAGGGTAACAGCAATAAAGAGTCAGTGTCACGTCACAACAGGCCAAATACCACATTCTACCTCATACCACGACCAGCAGTCTTCAAACCTCTTTGCAATACCAATCGCAATGCCCCACCCATACCGTAGAGCTTATAAGCGATCTGGTCGTGCTTCGAGGCTGCCTATCCCAGAGGGAGGCTTCAGAGGAAATATCTCCTCGTCTCGCGAGTCGGCCCTGCCCAAGACTCCATCGGAGCCTTTCCCCAAGCACCCATGGCCACTTATCGAGGAAGACGATGACGATGTGGTTCCAGTCGCCCCAGCGGGGCATCAACAAGGACCAGAAATAAGACAGGTAGCCGGCGCTTCGACGCGAAACCAGCGTCAAGTGGCCGCTTCATCCGAAGACCCATTTTCACGTATCTCGAGAACACGGCCCCGCCCTGGCCAGTATTCAGCGCTCCCAGCACAGTCCCCGAACTCGACGGCTTCCCCCAACCGCCTACGCTCGCCGACATCCAGCGCATGGAACCCGACCTCACCCCGCTCGAGCAAATGATGAGGGCGAGCGACGTCGACCAGGCCATGCTTGCACGCGCTGTCAACGCGCACAAGGGCCTCAGTGGCATCACCACTTCGCGTACTTTCCTCGGGGTAAATCCCAAAACCGTGATTAAAGGAACATGGATGAACGCCCAACCAGAACCAGTACCAGCGGAAGCTACGCGCACACCCCCCAAGCCGAGCGATGATATGGCGATGTTCCCCGCGCCGCCGACGCTGGTGGATATCCAGCGGATGGAGCCTGACATGCCGCTGATGCAGCAGCTCATGCGAGCGAGCGACGCGAATCCCGAATATTTGAAGAAGGTGCTGAACGAGGAGAAGAAGAAAGGCGGCGTGGTTCTGGCGCGCGATACGATTCGAAAGACGGCGGAGAGTGTGACATCAGCATCCTCGCAATCCCCCAGCGTCGCGGCGGCACTGGCGAAGTGGGTTGTTTTGCAATTTTTGGTGACGGCCGTCAGCGACCCTCCTAAAATCTTCTGGTGAGCTCATTTGGAGATGAATTATGGGACTTTAACTGACATGGATCCAAGGTCTTTCGTCGATTCGTATACCTACAACAAGGCGCTCATCGCTGTGGAACAAATCATCGACATCCTGGGCAACGACCCAATCGCTTTGGTGCCCGCCATGGTCTACCTCCAGAGGATCTTCAAGGACCTGCGCCTCGACGGACAACAATTTGTGAGCCACGATCTTGAACAGCAAAGAAACGCCGTCGCGCCGTCATTCGCGCGCGTGGTAGTAATCGCGTTTCTGCTTGGATTGAAGTATTCGGCGCGACGAATTCAATCTAACGATCTGCCGATAAACTGTCAGATATTCGGATTGGCGTGCAAATAATTATCCTAATTTCATCCTTTAG
>JADNYV010000701.1:0-17742 GCA_015501055.1 Mucidula mucida
ACCGTGTATGTACCCTTAAGAGATGCTGGGTTTATGCGGTCAACACCTTTCGCGCCAACAAGATCAAGGCGCCGATGACCTAGATCAAGATCGGGGTTACGCAGACATGTCGCAACAATCTCGGTCGCGACACTGAGCTTCTGGGAGAGCTGTAAGGTATCAAAGTTGCGCGCATGATCCTGAGTCCAAACATTGGAGAAGATATTTTCGAGACGGTCGGTTCCTTCGTGAATGATGTAGTAAGGAAGGTTTGGGTCATCAACGAAGAGTTTTGCGATTGTAAAAAAATGTTCTTCACAATAGCCTGTGAATCCGCATAGAGGGCAGAAGTCAAGAAGTTTAATCCTTCCTTGAGATACACGGCAGCCGCAAGGTGAGCATACGTCGCCAGTGAACGACACTGATCTTTGAGATCCATCGTGACGTCAATAAATGGCTTCGTAAAGTACATGAGCGTCTCAGCCAGAAACTCTATAGCCCGTGCTCGTTGTTGGGAAGCTGGATCAACGACTGGAGCGATATCCGGATCTGTCCCAAGTGAATGCAGATCTTGGAGGAGAGTAACCGCTTTGGGAACATTCTGCTTGTCTGCTGGATCAAGGAGACCCTTTGCCTTGTGCTCGGTCATCCCAGGAATTCACATCAGAGACGCCTGGATGTCGGTGGTACCAGATATGTCTCATCAACAAGAATACCAGAGACACTTTGTAGGAGCGTGGCAAACCCTAGCAGAATACGTTAGATTAGTATATAGCTTGAGAAAGTGACTCAGAGCGTACGTTTGAATACGTGTTTCGGATCGCAAAGTACCCAAATAGTTGTACTTTCCCGTCTGCAGATTAAGTCCCGGGAGATCCCAAAGCAGTTGACAAGAGGTTGATTTCTTTCGTACTGCGGACATACACAGATTGTATCGCGCCAGCCGGAACGATGATTCTCCATCACTAGCAAGGGCACGGATGGGGCATATAGCGCTTCGCCGAATGGCATGTTCGCGCCACACATCAATGAAGGTTCGGAGCCAGGCGGCAAGTTGTTTGCCTGTCTCAGCTTTACACGACGGTGAAAGAATCAGAGGAATGGGGGTGTATTGCTCGGAATCAGAGACGGTAGCGATAGCAAGAACGGTACCATCCTTCCCGCGATGACAGGCATGCGGATCGTCACGTTGGCGCTCAAGAGCGTCAGCGATCTTCTCCAAATCCTCGATACTATTGATGACAAGATTAAGGAGTTTAGAATGCTCCCGACATAGTCCAAGGATAACGTTACACACGCTCTCGTAGCGACAGATCTCCTCCAGCGCGACACCATCGATCATCACAATAATGCCGGGAAGTATGCCCGCCGATGATTTGTTGGTGGTTTACAAACAGCAGGATCTAAAAGAGCAACAATGTTGACTCTAATCTCCTCAGCAGTGGGTATACCAAGACTGGGAAGGAGTTGGGGAACATGATGATGCTTCAGAAGAGTAGTACATGATGGATAGCCCTCTGCACGCTGCAGAGTGTTAAGCATTCTATCACCGCCATAGGATTTCGAGAGGAATGCCTTGTCAAAGTCACGTTGAGTGAAACCAGATCTGGGACGATAATTACTGGTCAAGCACCGCTGAATCGTGTTCAGCAGTGTTGACGAGGAACCGCTGCGTTTAAGTGATGCAGCGACTAGGCGGCGCAACGCGGGAACATCGTTCTGGGAGAGAAGCATCATAACACGCTTGTGGTCGCCAAGCTTCTTCGAAAGACGGCGAATTTGTCGTTCTTTATTCCACAGCTATACGTGTGATCAGTAAGTGATGTATCGACATTTGAAAGATGCTCACTCGGGTGCGAAGAGCTCGCTCCTCGTTTGACTTTGTCTGAAGCAGCGTCACGATTTGCTCATGGTTCAAAAACCGATACGGAGTGTGAGCCTTTGATTCTCCAGCCGCATCCGTCATGAATTTACGGAACGATGCAAGATTTGGCACGGCACTGCAGACGGAGCAACATTCACGTTGCTCTTCCTCGGGCGTTGAAAGGATAACGTGACAGCCGCGTCCAAGCAAACGAATGTATTTTCCATCAGATGTGATACTGACGGGTTCCCAGTCCATCACTGAAGTAGCATGTCGACTAAATCCGTACGTAGTCCAAGCATTACCCGGAAGCCATTGAGTCAATGCACCGCGGCACTTTGACGCGCCGGGAAAGCGATTAGAGGGGGGCTCGGGATGCAGATGCATGTCGTCCAAGAATCTGTAATTTCCGAAATAGACTCATCGCGTTCTGCAGGCGCGACATGTGGAATGGAGTACATGGGGAGATCATCGTCTGATGCGATAGGTATGCTATCGTTGGATGAATCAGATGGGGTCGCTGGCCCGGGAGATGATGCAGGGAGAACATGGATGGAGGGTATAGGTGTCTTGGATCGTGAATCGGCGGCGGTAGTAGGCGGGGACTGTGGCCACTGTATATCTCCTTGAGATAAAGCAAGATATTGACGCGAGAATTACACACCTGTATGGATGGCTGTGGTGTGACACCTCCTTCAGTATCAGACACCTGAGGTTTGTGCATGTAGGTTCCCAAAGCCGCATTCCTTCTGCAAGGTTGCCCGCCGCGATGTCTGTGGAGATTGACCGTGTTGCGCTTGATGCCCACTTTCACGGGAAGTCCGCAAAGATCACAACGAGAGACGAGATCACCGTCATGAAGAAAGACATCGTATTCGACCGCGGTCCCGTCACCGTACAAGATAACGGCTTTGGGTAGTATGGGCTCGGATTGCAAGGAATCCATTGCAGATACGCGGAGAATCTTGTGAATGCATGTATATCAGATCATATAACTCAAAAAAGGTATCAAGTATACATTATATGACGGGTTATTGAGTAGTATTTAGAGGGAGGAAGTAGGATCGCCGCTGCGAAGATGAGAGTAAGATCAAGACGCGCGAAACCAGCGTGACTGCCATAATGGGCAAGCCGAGGCGCCGTGTCAACGGCAGCGAGACGGGGACGAGTAAACCAAAGGGGGGCCAACAGGCAAGTCGATTTCTCGGAATGCTCCGAAAAACACCCCCTGGTACGCACACTCTCGGGGACTGCTGCACGTGGATTTCGGAATGGGCATGGTAGGCATGCGTCGAGGACCAGCGAGTTGGGGGCATGTATACGGACAAGGTGCACAGCGGCATCACTCAAGCCGATTCTGGCTTTCTGGCTGTGAGCATCGAGGGCCTGCGACGTCTGAGCCAGCTTTCTTATTCATTGACGACCCGCAACTTGATTTGCTGGTTTTAGGTCAGGATACGCCGGCCATTTTTGCTTTGGGCTCTTGGTAAACAGACGGTGCGTCGTGTCAGACGTGGATCAGCAGAAGCGGTGGCAGCGGTGGCCGACTGTAAGAATCGTCATGATGGTGAGAGGGGAGCGGTTATTGCCATATTGGGCATCCCGGGGCCCGCCTGTCCAGACGAGTCACATGACGATTTGCCTGGACTTAAACCTTTAAACCTTGCTGACTTACCTTCACTTTCTTCTGCAAGAATACAAATGTGGCGCATAGGAGAGATTATTACTAGGAAGAGAGAGATCAATATGCTGGCCTCGATATCGATTCTTACATCCGAAATGCGCTTTCGTTTCTGCATTAAAACGGATGTGTTCGCTTGAAATGACTGCTCTTGCTGCGATAACTCGATACATTTAAGCGTTGCGTGCATCGGGTATATACGTCAGCTAGTCCTTCAGCTTCGGCGCGCTCAAAGATTCGCTCCTCTGTCATGAGACCGTACTACCCATCTTCGCATCTTGTCGCGCTTGCAGCCTCCTGACGACTTGTTTGCAGTTTATATCAAACGTGATCTTGACAAGGAAGGACCGGCGCGATATGAACACCCTCTATCACCACCGGCTAACAGTGCCGTAACTCGAGTGAATTCCAACGTGTCCAGCAGATGATCTTACCCACGTACCTTCGTCTTCGACTATCACGTTCAAATAATCGTCCAACAGGTGAATGATGCATAGGATTAAAGACTGTGCTTACTGAGCAGTGGCCACAGTATCAACATGGATCCTCCCAGTCGTTGGAAGTGTTCCATCTGCAACGTCTGGGTGCGGGGCAACAACAAACAGGAACATCTCTCCGGTAAACGACATCGCGAGGCTCAGAAAGCGATTGGCTTAACTCCATGGACCTGCGACGTCTGCGCATTGACGACAAATCTGACCAATAAAGACAGCCATCTTGCAGGCACCACACATCGAGACGCCGTGCGAGCCGCGGGTTCTCCTTCCACAGACCGCACGCCGAAAGCTTCCTGGAGTGACATCGCCCAGCCTGCGGCCGCTGCCCAACCGACCAACTCCAGTGGTGGGGAAAAGTCAGAGAGAGACGCTGAGAGCGGTGATCAAATGCCGACGACCAGCTTGACGTCGTGGATGATGTGCAGCGACTGCGGCTTGATTATTGCTGTTACAGACAAAGATAGTCACATTGCCACGCATGCACCCGCGAATTTGGACGTATGGACGTGCGACGTCTGCGCCTTGACGTTGCCTGCAACCGATAAGGACGCCCATCTCGCCGACGCCAGTCATCAATCTGCAGCTCGCGCTCAAAACATTGATGATGTTCGTCCCGACTCGGCAAACGCCCAGCTCGAGACGGCTTTTCGGGATGCCACCGCCGCCATTGCTCGCGCCACGGCGCAAAGCCTGTTAGACCTTCAGGCCCGGCTTGATGCCGCCTTACACGATCGTGATATCACGAAGAAGGAACTGATATCGGCGCGGAAGGAATGGGATGAGAAGGAGCACACTCTGTTGTTGAAGACGGACGACCTGCGAGCAAAGATCGTTTCTCTGGATGCGCTCCTCCAGACGACAAAGGCAGAACGCACGGAGGAAAGAGAACTTCGTATGGCTGAAGTGATACGTCGAGTAGAGACTGAGCAGGGGCTTAACGCCAAGCTCAAAGAAGCGCTGGACGAGAACCAACGACTCACGACAACTCTGGATCGGAAAGTTGAGTCCATCCAAACAGGGCGGTCCATCCTATCGCTCGCGCGGACAAAGCTGTCTGATGTCACGTCAGCGCGAGACGCCTTGCGCGCGCAGGCCGCCGCTCTCGCCGCTACTGTCGACACCTTGAAGAAGGAGACTGCAACCCAGGCATCCCAGATCCAGACGCTTCAGCAGCAACTCGACCTAGCGAACAAGCGCTGGTCGAGTCACGGCCAGGAAATAGCCGATGAACAGTTGATCTGGAAAGACGAAGAGGAGCCCGAGGCCGAAAAGAGAAAGCAGGAGGATGAACTTCGTCAGGCGCGGGAAAGGCTAGAGAGGATGCGCAGGGAAGAGCTGGAGCAGGAGGAGGCGAGAGAAAAGAAGCGCGCAGAGGAGAAGCGCGCACGGGAAGCGGAGGAAGAGATAAAACGTCGTAATGAAGAAGAAGAGAGACGAAGGGAAGCAGAGAGGCAGGAAAACGAGAAGAAGCAGGCGTATGTCCGTTGGAAGAACGCCTCCACCAGAGAAGTGCTCCGCCATCATTTAATCTGCCGAACGCGATTCCAGGCCAATCGCGGCGCCACGTGGACGAGCGCCCAGGCTCTGCATCGCTTCATCGAGTTGCTTGGAGAGTTTCCCAGCTTGGTGTTTTCCGCAGAGCAACCGTTAACGCTATGGAGCGTTCCGTGGCCTGTACTTGCGAATCCTGCGGAATTGGTCGCAGAGAATATCGACTGGAAGGCCACGGAGGCTTTCTTTGAATATGCGAAAAAGTCTCTCTCTGCAGAGAAATACGACGAGATGGTGTCGCGGGCGCAGAGGACGTTCCATCCTGATCGATGGGTAGGAAAGTTAGCGTTGGTATTGGACGATGGAGTGCGAGCGTCACTACAGAAGGTCATCAACACCGTAGAACAAGTCATCAATGGTTTGCTTACTCGGTAAATAGCTTCTAGGATCGTGTATGGCATACTCATTCTTGACATTGTTGAACATGAAACGATTGAAGCAATCGAACTATCGCATACGGAACACGAAGAATGCTTCATATTGACCGCTGTTAGTAGCCAACGACATTGACATAACGGTCGTTCGTTCGTTGTCCTTGGATTGTCGAGCCAGACTGTATTCATGCAGAAAACGACCAGGACAAAAGAGGAGCAGAAGAAAGATCCTCTTTTTGATGATTGTTCTCCCTGCCGATGAAGAGAACTGCCTGCGGATGATGCAAGGTCGTACTTAGCTTGAAGGGAAACTGAGGGAAACCAATTTGAATTTTTCCCCCCAAAGCCATGCACGTGATAGCGTACAATTCCGGATTTGCCGTGCCGGAACCCAGCTAGGCTCTTCCCATCGTCCTCGTGTCAGAAACGACAGTCTGCTCCAATCCCACCTGAGCACCTGTTTCCGCAGAGCAGTCCAGACGGTACGCGTCCATTCCATCCTAGTACCACGATTGGTTTCAATAAACTTCTCCAAGATGTTCACCGGAAACCTAGCTACATACCGCTCGTCGGTGTCGCGCAAGAAATATGCTCTGCCGAGATGTGCAGCTGCACTGGTTGCGCTCTTCAAACGCCGTTCTGGTGACCTCCTCAATAGATGAGTTGAAACGTATTTCGTTATAGCGAAAGACTCACTGAAACGACTGAAGTGCAAGTATGTGAGAGTAGTATTTATGTTCATTCTGTGGCCTCTGTGTATTCTTCGTTGAAGTGACATTTTATTCGGCACGCAACCTTGCTCCTAAAGATTGCTTCTGGGCCATGTCACCTCTCGTTCGAACTGCGGACTGGCAGGAGAAGAACTTCTTCATCATCGGCTGACACTGCCGGAACTCTATGGCACTCAACGTGTCCACCACGCATCCTCCCTCGCATTTTACTATCACTTCCATATCCTAGTCTTCCGGTAAGTAAATGTCGCCTTCGACCAGACAGTGTTCTAACCCTCTAACAAGATGGACGAATGGCAATGCACGACCTGCGACCTCGTCCTGCATATCAAAAATAAAACTGGCCATATAAACGGGAAACGTCATCGCAGACGTCTCATAGCGCCCACATCGAGTAGTACCGAGTTTTTGTGGATGTGCATTGACTGCGTCGTGGCGATACCTATCAACGATAAAGACAGCCATATCGCCACGCATATAGCCGCGAGCTTAAATCCCTGGACGTGCGATAGATGCAGCTTGACGATGGCTGTCAAGGACAAAGACAGCCATATCGCCAGGCATTCAGGTGCCGCCCAGACTACAAAGTCGTGGAGGTGCGACGTCTGTAGCTTGACGATCGCTGGAAATAATAGGGACAGCCATCTCGCTGGAGCCAAGCATCGCGCCGCCGTCGCTACGCATCCGGTCATTGCACAAGCCACAAGCTCAAATCGATGGACGTGCGACGTCTGCGGCTTGACGATGGAGGTGAACAATAGGGACAGCCATCTCGCTGGAGTCAAGCATCGCGCCGCCGTCGCCACCGCCACAAACTCGACTCCATGGAAGTGCGATGTCTGCGGCTTGGCGCTGGATGTGAACAATAAGGACAGTCATCTCTCCGGAGCTCAGCATCGCGAGGTTCTCGCACTTCCACCTGGCTGGTGGGAATGCGAGACGTGCGACCGGGCTCCGATGCAGGTGCAAAACAAGGACGCCCATCTGAGGAGTCAAAAGCACCGGACGAGCACGGGAGTAAAGACGAAACGTTGGTATATCTGCACGGTTTGCGTCAAGGCTGTTCCGCAGGACCAGATGGAGGTCCATGATGCGAGCCATGCACAAGGGCAGTCTGGTGGTGGTGGCGGCGATGAGTACGGTGGGAGCAGCAGCGATTACGAAGATGATGCCGATTTGGAGGATGTGGGTCTTTCGCTCTTGCGCAACGTCGATTTGAAGAGGGGGAAAACGAGACGGGGCGGGTACGCGATGTGCGCCAAGGCTGTGCTGCGGGACCAGATGAGGGGTCACGATGAGAGCCGCGCGATGGGTCGACGTGGGGAGAAGTCTAGAAGGAGGCCCGGGGGCGACGACGGCGGCGGGAGCAGCAAAGGGGCCTGTTCGAGCAGTGACGGGGACGGTGGGAGCAGTGATTCTGGGCATCAGGGTTACTACGATGGTGATGATGACTTGGAGGAAGAAGGTCTCTCCATCCTGCGCGATATTGACACGCCGTGGGGCATGGCGAGTAATTTCTATTACGGACCTCGATTGCGGGATTACTATTGACTCGTAAGGGAGCCATTTTGTCGTAACTTCACTGTGTATCTTTGGTTCGAAGAGATAAAACAGCAGGTCTCTTTGGTCTTGGACCCTCTGTGTAGGCGCTTCTCGTTACTAGTCCGGAGGTAAGCATATGTGAGGTAGGGTGTAGACGAACATACTCTACTTCCACAAAAAAGCCTCCTACTGAGCTCACTTACTACAAGAAACGCTGTATACATTATGGATGCACTACGCGCTGTTGATGTTGCACTTGCCCTTGCCTTCATATCATACATCCAGTACGCACTTATCATACAGCCAGTACGCAATCCTACCACCCCCGAGCCTGGAAAAGAATCTCATCCATCCTCCTCCCAGCGTCAACCAGCCTTCTATCCTCCTCACCAATCTGCATCCCCTCCATCTCCTCATCAGGATCAGGAAACGTTGGATTATCAACCGCACAAACCGTCCCATTCTCAGGCAAAATCCCAGCAAAGTAATTCCGAACAGTCTTCATCGTACACAACGACTACATTCCGTGAACGTCAGGATCATCCAGCCTCAATAAGAAGACGACGTACCCCAGGTCCGTCCTGTATGAGCAACACCGACGACTCGGACATCAACGAATTGATCAACAGTCCACTGGAAATCGGAGTAATCCTTCATAACCATCAGCCAGGTCCACCAAAAACGAAAAGGAAAAGCACATACGGATCATGCGTATTACTAACAATCGACATCGGAATCTCCAAGTTACTCGCGTTCCACGGTCCCGTAAACCTCTCCGGCACGCCATTCTCCCGCGTATACCAGTACCCACACCCCCCATCCGGCTCCCCCAGCCCAACGCTCGCCCCAAAATGCTCCGACACCTCTTGTATCGTCCGCATCTGCTCCTCCGCAAGGTCCTCAGCCGTCGGGGGAGGCAAAGGCGGAGAATCCGCACACGCCACAGCTAAGCGCTGTGTACTGGCACGACGCGCGAGCATGGCGTTGGCGAGGAGGGTACCGTTACCCGCCATGGCTTGGGAAAAGGCGAGTGCGCTGAGTGACCACTGTGCAGGGCGTTCGAGGTACATGAGAAGCAGACCGCGAGCTGCGCCGGATGTGAGGAAGGAAGGCCGAGTCGCGTATGGTGTCGATAAAGGAGATAGCGCAAGGTGGTCGAAAAAGTCTTCAAAGCGTTGCATCATGTCCTCCGGCGGTTCGCCGCGATATCGCGCAAGAGGACATAGTTTGGGACCTGCCTGGATAACTGGGTTAGATTGCTATAAGACAACGGCCAATACCTACCTGGGAGCAATCCTTGAGATACATCTGGTAAGTCTTCTCTGTTGAAGAGAGCCAATTTGCTGGCCATTTGTGCGATGGTTCACCTACGACGATCAGAATTGGAAAAAAATCAGCAGACGCGACATACTGGACCAGTTCACAGGATCAGCTATACCGTCAATGACCGAGTACCCGATACGCTCCGGAAGCCTAAAACATGCATAAATGAAAGGCGACACGGCGAGCATTCAAGGCCTTACATGTTGACGAGATATGCGCCCAAGATGGAACCGTATGATCCTCCCCAGTAGTTTCTATGTCGACGTTAATAGAAAATAGAAATACTGCAAGACGATGCTTACATCTTGGCGCCCCGCCCATCGAGAATCTCGCTCATAAAATCCATATCTCTGACGACATTGGCGGTGCCCATATACCTGAGCTCATCGCCCAATCTTTCCGCACATAACTCGGCTTGACTCTTCTTCAGCACCATAAACATCCTGTTCTGCCCGATAAGGTCATGCTTGAGCGACTCTAAAGAGATGTTCTGGATAGACGGCACCGTCACGCCCTGTTCCACAATGGTGTTGGCGTTGAAAAGCATCTCTTCCTGCTCAGATGAAAAGCACTTTGCTGCGGGGCTAAGCCGTTGTTGAGTAGACATAGAACACCAATCGCTATAACACTTACCGTGTACGTCCAATACCGCGAGGATCAAAGCCTATCAAATCCCAATCGTGCCCAATGTAATCGGCAAGCAAGCGCCCTAGTCCCCGAGCTCCCAAAAGCATCGCCATGCCTGCTCCCCCGGGTCCACCTAGTCATTCTCGTCAAGCAGGATTTGCCGCGTAAACGCATCGGACGCACCAGGATTGAGGAATACAGATCCTTTAGAAGGAGATGTCGTGGCATTTAAACGCGCAAAAGCAATACTCGATGTCCCGATGCTGGCGTTGAAGTAATCCTTCGGAACGCTGTGATATCATAAGCCTCGCAATATTAAAAGAAACAAGGGAGACGCACATAACGGAACCGCAATCAACTCCAGGCGGTACATCCACGTCGTCCAGCCGCGGACACGGCGCCCATACAATCTCGCCCACGGCATGCGTCCCGTTCCTCGAAAACTCGTGTTCTGCTCCAACAGTACGATATGCGTGCAGGAAATGGGCGACAGAAAGATGCACCGCTAGAAGTACGGCAGCGAATACCGCGGCGATGAGAATCCTCGACCTCTTGCTGCGGTGGACCGTAGGCGCAGCTTTGGAATCCATGGTCGCGGGGAGAGCGAGGTCGTCCCACGCGGTTTATACTTATCTATCCTCAGGGTGTGAGAAGGTGCCTGTATAAATTCAGGATTCGGAATGCCGCCCGCACCGAAGGAGAGTGCGAATCAGCGCTCATCGCATATGCAAGCGCAATTAGCGTACATCGTTGACCGTCGTGCATCATAATTAGAGGTAGAGGGAAGGGCGTACTGCCGGCGTCTTAACAGTCGCCGTCTGCCGGCGGCAATTGGCGCGTGGCTTTTGGGCGCCAGTCAAAAGATTTTCATTCTTGCTCCTTCAAATTTTGATTACCTGAATGAATTGATCCATATCTACTAGTCATCAATAGTTAAGGACACCTAAGCAATTGTATTAGTATCGACGATCAAATTGTCATTTGCGCCACACACTTGCTCGATTAATCGTTCTAGAATATCGACAACTGCCTCGATTCTATTGATCACAACGCTATAGCGCTGAAGAGGACATTTCGTCGCGGCTTCCATGACGTTGTCCAATCCACTGCTCTCCTCAAGACGTACCCGTCCAGGTGTCCTTCGAACCTGTTCTCGGAGTGCTTCCGCGTATGTAAAATTCCACTGGTGACCATGAGCATCGCCGCTTGAGCCATTTGGAAGCACGACAGTTTGTCGAACCAGGCGCTCTTCACAAGCTGAGCAAGTCGAGGGGTTGCTAGGCCGAATGAGGTAGAAAAACGTCGGCGGATCGAGAGCGTCGACAGCCACTTTGCTGCACGCCGAGTGTCATTGGAGAAGACGGTGGTAAGCAGAGGCGGGGATCAGCGTGAGCTCCGGGACAAAGGGTAATTCGTCTCTGAGAGGCAGGCGTAGAGCCTGTTTCGCAGCACCTCTTGCGAGACCTTCCCATTTACAGTGTATCGCGATAGCGAAAATTCTGAGAGGTTCATTGGTCGTAAGTTGTGAAGCAAGCAGCGCCGCCTCAACCCGCGTTTCGATATCCTGCATGAGGTACTTTCGAATGGTGAGGAGTGTGTCTACCAGCCCGTCAAAACTGTTCGGAGGAGGAGGGGTTCCCGGGTAGCAGAATGGTACGATGGTAAGCATAGTACAGCCGCGCTCTGCTATCTTCAAGATGGGGACGGGTGAACTGCCAATCTCCCCATATCTGGCGTGCTGTCCATGAACAGATTTTTGAAGAAGTCAGATGAATAAGATAAGAATGATTTTAGGACGTAGAGTCGCACTCCATCTGACGCATCGAGAATGAAATCGTGGTTCGAGGATGCGTCGGTGAAAATCAATTGGGAGGACATCGAAGCGAAAGGACAAGGACGATTGACCCGATCAGGAATGATGTTTATTCTTCTTCTAGGACCTATTACGAGAACCTTCCTTTTTATGCCTAGAGGCCTATCCCTATCTAGGATGAGCCTAGCGCAATAAGACAGCCACCGAGAGCAAGGTTGACGCGCTGAAAAGAATTCGGGGTGAACAAGAACATACTATCATACGAGCAACATAGACATTTTTCAAACCGTCTGCCACCCTACTAATAGTAATCATGCAAACCAGGTCCGTAATAAAAGTTACTCTCCTTATACGCGCCCCCACCCGGTATCATCCCCCACTGCGTATCAATATCGCGCAAAATAGAAAGCCCATCCTCATACTCCGAGTCATACTCATCCTCATCATAATCGTAATCGGAATCGGAATCGCTGCTCCCACCACCGCCGCCCTCATCACTGCTCCCACCGCCGCCGCCTCTCCTATACTTCCCCTTCGCATGACTCGCATTATGACCCGCCATCTCGTCCCGCAAAACAGCCTTAACGCATACCGTGCACACATACCACCGCTTCGTCTTCACCCCTGCACCTGCACCTGCACCCGCGCTCGCCCGGTGCCCCTTACTCTTCAAATGCGCCTCCTTATTCTGCGCCTGCATCGGCGCCCGGTCGCACGTCTCGCATTCCCACCACCCAGGTGGAAGTCCGGGAGAGGCGACGGCAGCGCGATGCTTGGCGCCAGAGAGATGGCTGTCCTTATTCTTCACATCCATCGTCGAGCTACAGACGTCGCACGTCCATTGCTTTGTTCTCGATTGAGTGGCGAGGAAGATGCGATGCCGGGCTCCAACGAGATGGGTGTCCTTTTTGTTCGCAGTCATCGTCAAGCTACAGATGTCGCACGTCCATTGAGTGGAGCTCGTGGCTACCGGACGCGTGGCAACGGCAACGGCGGCGCGATGCTTGGCTCCAGCGAGATGACTGCCCTTATTGTTCACAGCCATCGTCAAGCTACAGACGTCGCACGTCCATCGATTCCAGTTCGTGGATGCTATATGCGTGGCAATGTGCCTGTCTTTGTCGGCAACGGCCATCGCCAAGCCGCAGACATCGCACATACATCGAGTCGAGTTTGTGACGGCAGCGCCTGCATGCGTGGCGATGTGGCTGTCTTTGTCGGTAACAGCCATCGCCAAGCCGCAGACGCTGCACTTCCACAAAGTCCAGGCATCCGATGGCGGTTCGTCTGTGGATGGCGTAGGCGCGGATCGATGCTTAGCTCCGGCGAGATGACTGTCCTTATCTTCAACAGACATCACCAAGCTGCACACGTCGCACGCCCATTGATTTGAGCTCGTGTCTTGTGCAAGAGCTAGATGCTTGGCGATATGGCTGGCCTTTTCGGTACGGAATATTGTCACGCCACAGACGCTGCACATCCACAAATTCGAGCCGGTAGGCGATGTAGGCCGAGCTAAGGCTCTGCGATGTCGTTTACTGGAAATATGGCCATTTTTATTGTTGACGTGCACGACGAGGTCGCAGGTAAGGCATTTCCATTTATTCATCCTGTAGAGAGTAAGAACAGTTTCTGGGTCACCGTAAGGCTCACCCACAGGAGACTGGTATCTTTGATGATAGTCGCATACGAAGATACGGAGGTAACATTGTCCGTCTTGACACGTTGGATGCCATACAGTTACAGTGTCAGCCGACATAAAGAAGTTCATCTCCTACCGGCCCGCTTCTGAATCGGAGATGATTAGAATAGACCTTGAGACTGTGGCCCCTCAAGCTACCTCAACGAAGATAACGAATGCTGGGCAATTTTGTAGAGCTAAAGGCGGCGAAGATGATAAGGTAGGAACTGCTATTATAACGCACATAAAGTTTCGTTAAAGCTTGCTCCGTAGTACGGGTAATCCAGTGTCCACTTCACCCTTCGAACGCGCAATAGGCCGTGGTCCTTTTTTTACTTCTTCAGCAATCCTCCTAACAGCCTCCCAATCCACCACGACACCCTCATTTTCGCAGGCCTCTCGGTACGCCGGTTCTGTAAGCATCGTCCACGCAATCCGCTGCTCAGGCGTCGGCGCCCCAGGAGGCTGAACTTCAAAGTCAGGCTGGCCATACCCGAGGATCGCAGCTTCGATGAGAATTGATCTAAACACCATGAGCACCAGAACCCGGGATTCGGCAGTGAAATACCGCACGCAGTTAACCCGAAAACGGGCTTTGTCCCCCCCGCTTCCCGCCCTGTGAGGAACGAGTGTATGCGGTATTGCCTTACGACACCGTCTGGACCTGGACGGTGGTCGTAGTCTTGATACGTATGATATGGAACCTCCAGCGCGTCTGGTTCTTGAGAGAATGGCGATTCGGAAGATATGAAACCTTTCAAAGGGTGAGAGAATATCGAGGCAACTTCGGCCGTATTGAGGATCGGCTGAACAGGATTTGTTTAAAAAAACCGGCAGTGTATTTTGGGACGTACACGAATCGTGTTGTCAACGATGAGAACGACGACACTGAGTAGACGTCATCAGTAATAGATCGTAGATAGACGAAAATATGTACGGAGTGACGATGAGCTGGTTGGATGCCAGAAATGGCGGCATTACACAAAGGAGAGGCGCTTTTCGTTTGTCTGGAGGTAAGCCTATCTGACGTGCGCATCGTTGAATAGAATGTTTAGAAGACATTACATGAGATATACCTCTTCATATGCTTCGCGTCTCTTCGCAGAGGGTGAGCGCACGTCGAATGATATTGTGACAGGTTACAAACGGCGGTATCTTCAACGTCCTGTCTTGGGGCTCAACTTTTCCCCCGGGGAGAGATGTATCGCCAGCATAGCTTCTGAGCGTTGCAGCGCGTCTTTCCTGCCTTTAGCGTCTTGTTATTACCAAATACACTTCATGCTCACCTATTGAGCAGAACATATAGGTCACCAGAACGGCCTACGAACAGTGCAACCAGTACAGCCGCACATCTCGACCGAGGAAATTTCATGCGCGGTTTTGGCGAGCGGTAAGAAGCTAGATTTCGTAGACATCTTGCAGAAGTTTACCGAGACTATACATGTTCCTAGGGTGAGATTGGCGCGTACCGTCTAGACTCCTTTGTGAGGACGGGCACTCGGTCTTTACTCAGGCGTACTTTGGGACGGTGGTATTTGAGCAGATTTATGGGTTTAGGACCGCGATTGCGGGGAGGACGCGACGACATGATGGGAGGAGACCTAACTCGGATCCGGCACGGCAAAGCCGAAATTGTACTATCACGTGCACGCCTCCATCTTGACCTGCTCTCTTTTCTTTTCCAGTTATGGCCTTGCAAAGCCTTGCAATAACCGCGAGCGACTCTTCTTGCCATTAAAAGTTACCGTCATTGTCCCTTAGGATCCGTGCTCGAAGCCCTCTTGCAGACATAAGGCTCGACGCGCTTTTCGCCGCCACGACCATCATGATGCGACTTCGAGAATAACGCGGCGTCACCCTACAGAATCATTTTCTTCGCTTGTTCTCCCTCCTTGTTCTTTTCTTGGATCTACAGATTGTGGCTCGAGCATCTTGGAGGACAAGCGATTTGATCATTGATCGCTATTGTTGTTCCCCAGAAGGATGAAGAACAAAAGGTGAAGCCATACTTACTGTTCATCTTCTTGGAGTAGTGATATATATAAGTCCAGATGATCATGATATCGAGCCTCATTCCCAGCGGCCCTCCTACCATCCATCGTAATGTCTTCTCACTCTAGGCATCCTCACTTCGTGTATCCGACACCGCCATCGACGGCCTCCACTGTCGGAAGTAGTGGGAGATCAGCAGACAATGCGTCATACAGGAGCACGCCGCCTCTCATCCCAAATCTTTCATCTACTTCCAGTACAAGCGACGTCAGGTCGTCAAATCAGCCATATATTAGCGCTAGCCCTTTGGGTCGAGCTGTCATCCCACTCCTGCCTGGTAATCCATATGATCCCGCTTTCTGTCCTTCTGAAGCCTTCATACCATCAAACGCTCCAGGAAGCGGCGTAGTACCGCACGCGCGTGTAAATTTTGCCGTCGCGTTGTAGTAGTGCACCTTAGTGCGCTCGTCGCAGAGTCGGATTGGGTTCATTCACCGGTGACAGTTCCTCGACTTAGGATTTGACTCTCTGCCTTTACTTTATGCTTACCTACTTGCTTTTACTCACAGATCAGCCCACCTCAGTCTCCATTCCTCTGGCTTAGTCCAGACCTATATCACACCACTTATTTAATTCCTAGGATCATACCACTCTTCACCCTCTAGACCATGGGCCTAGTTACTGTAGGCTTAGTGTTATGAATCGCCATATTTTCACATTTTCACATCTTATCATATCTTATCGGGAGCCTTGTCTTATCAACCAACGGACCGTTTCATCATCTGTTTCGTCACCGATCATACCCCTTTTCATTACCGAAGCCGTACTCATGTCGGACACACGCCCAACACATGGATGACATCATACATGCCGATACCTCATGGACTCCCTATTGTATACACACCGCCGACACTCGTAGCACACACGGTCGTTTCAGTATTATTACTTACATGCAGTTATTACTCGTATTTAATGGTTTCACAGACTAGTAGCATACAACACTGGGTCAAGGGCATGGAGCATCCCTAGTGGAAACGTGTATGGACAAGGAGTCTCAAACACAGACTTACTAGTATATAAGCAGTAGTGTAGTATCATTGTACTTTAGTTCCGATCTCGTTTATACACCTGGCCTAGCCTAGTCTTACGAACGCAAACGCTTTCTCTTTCAGTTCTTGCTGTGGTACCTGGTTGAGTCTCGTGGCTTAGTCAGTCGCTAACAGAAGATCGGAACTACCTTCTACCACCTACCACACACCCCTGATCGTCGATCAGCACTTCGCTGTTTGATCATCACACATTCCCCTATTCCCTTTTCCCTGTTTACAGATCGACGGATTTCTAATTCCAGCGCACATCCGCATACGTGTGTATTGGTCCCAGTAGCGCCGGCTAACAGTTAGAGATAACTGCCTCGGGTGCTGGAAGTAGCCGCTCTCACGAGAACGAACTTTTGGCAATTGCACTTCAGTGGGCGCTGTTTACGGGTCAACCCCCGTTCCCAGGAAAACTTCGGCTTACCTCACACCAGAGGGACGTCGGCTGGGCAATTGCAAACTTGTGACGAGCTCTTGGGCTCCGTAGATACGTAGTCAGTAGTCGGTAAAATAGTGTAGACAGTTACGATACCTACCTACTTTACTTACATTACGATACACACCATCATTCCCCAACCTACCAAGTCCTGGATTCTATCTCAGATCTAGGCAATTCCTCCTTATTCATCCAAACCTCTATTCCCTCACCCGTTTCATCCAAATCCGCATCACCCATATCCCCACTTTCACCTTTTCACTCTCCGATTCTATCACCTCGATTCATCATGTCCAACGAAGCACCCAAAACCGCTCCTCACACACCCGCTCATCATGCCGATGTCGAAATCAAAGGCCGATCCCTTGTCAACAAGCCTTACGACTATGACGGGGACAAGTCCAAGTACAAGAGCTGGTGGCGATCGATGTTCACATATATCCGTGACAAGAAGAACAACCTCACATCTGACTCCGAAAGGATTGATGTTGTTCTCTCCTACATCCGAGGAGATCACGTAGATGCATGGGTCCAGAACTACTCGGACCAGAACT
>JADNYV010000702.1:0-17733 GCA_015501055.1 Mucidula mucida
TCGAACTCGGTGGTACCAGATCAGTTACATGGCTGTTCTTCGATTCCTACAACGTCTTTCGTGCAATGCCCTAGGCGGTCGTGCTTCACTCATAGCCGATATACCTGGCTTGATCCACACATCAAAGTGCACATGCGCGAGATTGTCGATCTCCTGTGCGAGTTGAAGATCAGGATCACATATTTTCGTTCCGCCTTCAGCAATTTCTGGTGGGTGGAGCATGAGCCCGCCGCCAGAGTTATTTGGATGCGTTTCTTACTGTCCGCATGGCTGGCAATAGTCATTTATTTGAGATTATAACTTTGTTATCTTATCCGCTTTAGTGACTGTGGCGGGGTTGCATCGGCAATCATATACGGTCAGACGGGGAGGTTGGACGCGGTGATGCGGGTGGCGTGCTGTTGCGGGTTGAGATCCATACCACTACAACAGCGGTGAGTGTGTGGCGCATCATAGTCACCAGAACTTACTCTGGCCTGCAGCATACTATTTCGTCGCCTAGTCAAATCTCGCCCATACGTATAGTCAAATAATAAAAACTCAATACATCGTGCCTTATTGCCTTGTCAATTTCGCACCGCCTATCGACTGGACTTATTCAGGCAATATGATTACACCTATTACCTATAGTACCACCTTCAGCTGGTGAATCGGCCACTCACATGCCTAAATATATGCGTGATGTCGACGCGTGTTCCTAATCGGGTGATTTACATAATCAACCGATTCCAAGGCGCGTCGTCTGGCTTTGAAAGAGTCAAGACGCCAGCCCAGTTTGGATTCATCATCGCCAGCTACACGTCTTTCACGTACTATCTACAGTCTCCAGTATCGCCATGACTTCCCCACCTATCGGTACCAAGACCACGCCGTTGGCAGTATTCAACCCGCCTTTATTCACAAAATCGTTGGCGCAATTTAGTATCGCCTTTTCCAAAGGCCGAGGAACGGAGCTGGACCCACTCACCATCACCCATCGAATGCTACACTTGGGAAAGACAAGCAGTTTCGCTTACTACAGCGAGTTGACGGCGACGTACAAGGCGCTGTCGGAGATCTACGATAAGATACAAGACAGTTCGGTCCCATGGTACGCGACACACTACATTCTTGCCTATTGCCACTGATGTATATCTCCCAGGTTCGAGCACGCTCGCCAAGACCTCCTTCACATCCTGCACGGTTCCATCATGCTTGCCGACACCATGCAGTCCTTGATGGATGCGCAGGCCGACGAGATCACTGCCTCGCTTTTAGACATTCTCAGCTCCTGGAGCAATTCCAGCCCAGCGACACCTACGCCTCGCGACGAAACGAAGATGTATGGGAGCTTCGCTCTCAAAGTTCAGTATGAAATAGAACACCTACAACAGTGTTTAGAAACACTACAACCATCCGTAAGTCAAGTTTCCTTTGCATGTCCATATAGCTGACCTTGCTACATTCAGCAATTCCGCAATCGCGCGTTCTTCCCAATTCTACACAGCTCAGCCTTGAAGGCCACAGGCGTAGCCACCGCAATCACCGGTGCCGCGGTTGTAGCCGCCAGCCACGTCAATGTCGGAGGAGCTCTCCTCGCGTTTGGAGGCTTCGCTACAGCTGCTGGTGAGCGGTCAGGTGCCCTACCTTTGTCGGACCTAATAAGATCTAGGGTATATGACGACAACGGTGTCGGAACAGCGCAGCGAGACGATCAAACTGCATGCTGCTTACCTCAAGCGTCTGCTGCAAATCGGATATATAGCTTGGACCGAGTTCTCCGCCCTCTTGCAGACATTTTCGGCGACATACTCGACACTTAAGAATGACGCCAAACGATCACAAGAGCTACTTACATTCTGTAGGGCATTCCAATCCTGTGTGAGTCTGCTCCCAATCCACATAACCAATGGAGTTCACTCGCTCCCTGACAGTTCCTAGAGGGTTTCGATAACTTCAACATTTTCGTTGATCTCACGATCTGCGATCCGGTCCGTTCAAAGCAGATCCTTGCTGTTCCAGTGAAGGTTCAGCAGATCCTGTCGGATCACAAACAAGAAAAGTTGCCCGGTAGAAACGACAAGTACTCCAAGTACCTTGGTAAGCCTGCATTTCATGACCTCGAGGCTCAGGAATCGCTCACAATTGTCTAATTAGAGGCGACCACTGAAGACAGACAGGCCGTATAGCGACCACCCGGAGAGGAGGGATAGGCAGGAGCGTTCGCAGTGGGTACCTGTTACTTGCGCGAGGGCTTGGGACTTGGAACTATAGTGGCGTCACCACCTCCTTGTACATGACTTCCCTCTGCTGGATGTGTCGACAGAGTACCAAACAATCACGTGGCGAGGTTCTAGCTGAATGTCATGACTCCACATTGCAATCCTAGTACACGGTGACACTACAAACAACATATCACGAAGCATACACATCTGAGGGAACAATTGTACACCTACTTTTCACTCCTCTGCTTTGCTTCATTCCCCGACGTCGAATCTCCGCCCGTCTGATCCACCACGCCACGCTCAAGATCAACCGTCATGACGCTAAGTGATATTTCCGAGCTCACGGTCTGGGTAGCAAAATGGAGAGACCGCAAGGCGCTCCTAATGCCGCCCCCGCCGCCAAGAGACGTGCAAGAATCGTCAGGACGTGCATGCCCTGCTACGACCCGCGCCAGGATAAGTGTTGCGATTCCCTAATCCCATTCATTACAAGGAGTGTAAGAAGTGGATAGAACGTACCGTAAGCGAATATCACAAACTCCTCATATACGCATAGGACAGATCCTACCCATCAGGATCACCGATGTATACGAGATAGGAAATGGAGCATAGAGCGGCAGACTCGACAAGTATCTCGATAACGCCTCTGTATGTCCTCGCTCTAGGTCCGCTGACGCGCAGGATGCGGAACACGACGAGCAAGGTGCAGTCGCTGTTCGTCGCCAGCGTCATGGCAAAGTACACAAAATTCCAGTTGACGCTGTAGAGCGTGCGTTCGCCGCCGTCCTGAAATTGAGATGCGATGAACAGGCCGCCACTGACTACCCGGCGAATAATTCAATGATAAGCATAAGGGGATGGAGGCTACTCACTCATCCCTAGGATGACGAGCCAGTTGCTGCCCCATATAATCCAGCATCGCCAGGTAAGACTGAGAGCATATAAGCGGTCGTAAGACCCATCACGATAGCATCTGCGATGAAAATATTCACCGCCGGCTCAAGGTCCTGAGCGCCTGAAAGCCATCCACGAATCCAGCATCAAACTGATCCTCCCTCGTAGACGAAGATCTCGATAATGTCAGTGTTGAGCCATGACGCGGCGCAAGTAAGGCCAAATTGCTGGGACAGAGAATACATATCGACGAGTGAGCATATCGCTGGGCCAGGTATTTATAGGATTGGGACATCCAAGTCTCGAGGTTGGGGTGACGTAGAATCCAAGAGGTCTTATTGAAAGTCACGACAGATCAGTGATTGTGGGCTTTGCTGATCCGACGCAAGGCGGTTTAAAGAATCGAACAAAGGTGTGCGAGAAATAGATATTTGTATCCAAAACAGGTTCTTGGTTGGCACGACGTGTAACTATCAAGGCCGTGGTTTCTGTTAAGAGATTGTTGATGAGAGCGCCTAAAAGGTGAATTAAATGGCACGAACATCATGTTTGGGGCCTTGTATGAACTTCTCGACGAGATGCTTGAATTGGATTGGTTTTTCAGAGTGCACTACGCGGGTTGTTAGTAGATATTACAGGGAGTAAGGAAGTTCTACCCCAATGGTTTGTGTCCAGTCTTTCAAGAAGCATGTTCGGAAAGAACTTTTCCGCGAGAGGAAGATTATGCCTATTGATAAAATTGCTCTGCATGCCTTTGATGAACAAGGTCCTCCCATCCCATTGTTTCTCCCCTGCTTCGTACGGGAAATTTCCTATCTCCGGAATGGCCTCCTCGAGAACCGGTACGGGTACGCGGAAGTGAACTGGGGCAGGATCCGAACCCGGTGATGGTACAACGAGGTTGGTGAGCAAAAACAGGACAATGTTTGGGTCTTTCTCGATCTCATGCAAAACGTACGAAGCTTCTTTACGCGACTTGAGCTGTAGCTCTTCAATCCGACGCATGGCCTGAACGTATTGATGGAACTCGGATGACATTTTGCCTTTAGAGGGCGCGATATCCACGACAATAAGATTGGAGAGCTTGGATGGATCGGAGAGGGCGACGGTCATGGCGACTTTGCCGCCCATGGAATGGCCGAGCAGGGAGACGTTTGTAAGACCCTTTTTGTCAAGAAAATGGAGCACATCGGATGCCATTGCTGAATAGGTCATCGGTAGCGCGTGTGGCGACTCGCCATGATTGCGCAGGTCCTACAGACCGTTAATCCCGCCGTCATCAAGCAAAACAACGAGGACTTACCAACGCATACACGGGTCGTTTTAGGTCGCGAGAAAAGGACTTGGTAAGTGACGACCAGTTGCGCTTGGATCCACTGTCACCGTCAATGAAATTCCACGAAATTGGGACGAACGACGTACAGAAGACCATGGAGCATAACGAGTGGTTTATCCGTCGCGTTGCCGTCGTCCGGAATGGCAGCGATAGACTCGAGCTCGACGGGACCGGCGATGGTCGCGACATGTCGGGAACGCGGAACTGGGATTGAAATTGGCAGCTGGCACAAGAGGAAGCATAGGGTAATCACAGAGGCAGAGGCCAGGCCGTATTCGCAGAGTGAGCGCCAGCGTGCTCATCCTCGTCGGTAATAAGGTGATCGGCGCGTCCCTTTCTCCTACCACCACCATCATCATCATCGCCCTCTTCCTCGCCAGCTTCGACGCCTCTCCTCTGCTTCTCTGTTGCCTCTAAATCTTCCATATTATTCTAACAACATTCCTTACGATTTTGTGAGGCCTATCCCTCCAGTCTGTATATGTAAGTCTTGTCCTTTTCTCAACGCGCCCTGTGTTAATTTCTTGCGGATTTGTGCTTAGAGTTAACATACACAAATAATCATGGTGGCGCATGATCTGCGCTCGGATATACTGTAATCTTGTAAGGCACTGGGGCAGATCTCTACGACCTCGTGAACTTTCCCGAAACGGCCGCCCATTGACAAGGAACTCCGAGACTCCGTGGCGGCGGCGTACACAGCCTATAGGCCAATACTCTGAAAATGTAAAGTAAATCTCGTTGACGGCCATCAGATACGTCCTTTCATCCCACTCGGGTTTCACGCTTTGAACTAGAACAGAGCAATAAGGAATCCGAAGGTATATATGATTCAGGTTTCACGTATAAAAGTATTCAAACCATTCTCTCTAGTAGTCGCCAAGGGGTCCCTCTTTCCACGAGTCGCCAGGAACTTTTTGGATGTGCATTCTCACTACAACGTGGATTACGGCGAAAATACCGGTATATCCTACAGTCAGCGACGTTTCACATCAAATCATGTCATTCTCTGTGATTCTTTATGAGTGTCCCTCAGCGGTACGTACTCCTCGCGCCGAGGTCTTGTTTTAAACGAATGCATCAACTCATACAGATCATTTTGCCTCCCCTTTATGTCTAGTTCCCCACAACCCAGGCGCACCAACGCAGTCGTAGCATGCTCAAATTGCCGAAAGCACAAGACGCGTTGCGAAATGCTTGATCCTTTCTCTGGACGATGTCATCGATGCGAAATCGCATCCCTCGCGTGTTCTCACGAAGGCCAGTGTGGCGTGATACCATGGGCCGATCCTCTGGTTCAGGAATTTGGGCAATCTACCCCTTCTTCACCTTCTAGCTCGATTAGCTCTACTACGCTGCTGGGATCACCTTACGAGGCATTGTCACCATCGAGTCCTGGACGTGCTTGGTCATTCATTCCTCAGCTCCTCGAATGCTCCGCACCCATAGCGGCCATACACATGCTCTCTGAGAGACTAAGTCCTGCCACTATGGCCTCGCCAGTTCTCCTGGCCAGCGACTACTCCATACACGACATATTATCACCTATGCAAATAGAATATCTACTCGGCGTGTCAGTATTAAAACCTCCGACCTCAACCGAGTACTGACTTGACACCCCAGAATCTACACCAACTATGTTCCTTGGCTTAATTTCGTACCCGTTCGAGGAACATTAACAGACGTCATTGGTTGTAGCATCGTTATTCGTCACCTTCCCTTCTACGGTACTCATGGTGCGCATCTGACAAAACTCGCTGAAGATACCGTCGCACAGATGGTGTTCAACCCTGGGATGTTCGAATCCATTGAGACGATACACGGTCTTATTATGCTGGCCCTATGGCCGTCGTCACAAGGCGATGGAAAAGTGCTGATAAGCATGGCGGTGAGTATTGCGACAAATATGCAGTTAAATAAAGCTGCTGCGCGCATAGCCGAGATGCGCCAAAATGGCTCCTTTGTCATTTCGGATGAGCTCATGGAGAGAGCGAAATTGGTCAGTGTTATCGTTCCTTGGCCTCAAGTCACTAACCATGTCGTAGTGGCTGGCTCTAACACATTTTGAAGCCTTGTGAGAGACATCTCTTCCGCTGGCTTTCGACTAGCTCACAATATCTCCAGTCTCTGTTATGGAAGTCGCCGCAGACCCCTCTGCCATCGTTCATCTCAGGACATCGACCTGATCCCTCTCACCATTCCTTCGAACTCCGCAGAAGGGCGGGACCTCCGCCTCCGCTTAACGTCCGAAACATTCCTCGTCGTCGAAGCCGGGCTCTCCACCATCTGTGCCCGCTACGACCAATTGGACCAATTCAAAACCGACATCACATCCTGTCTCTCCAAAATGGACTCTGTCCTACAGATGGTGCTTCCCATGTCGGTCATCGCCGACCATGATACGGCCCATTATTACCTACTCCAGTGCCCAGTCCTCACCTACCGTCAGCTCATCCTGCACCACGCGTTCTTCGCCATGCAGCGCATCTCACAAGAGCATCCCCAGTGGTTCACCGACGTCGAAGTACGCCTCATGGTGGAGTGGGCGAAAGACGCGATGCGCACCGCCGAGGCGCTGTTGACTGCGTTTTTGCACTGCAAGCAAGACGTGGGCGAGACGTGTCCGGACCATGTGTATATGCATCTGGGGTTCTCGGCGAGCATGATTGTGGGGATGCGGCTGCTGGTGAGGGAGCGGAGGGATGTGGAGATGAGCGGGGCGTGGCAGGAGCTGTTGAGGAAGACGGCGGAGGTGTTGGAGCAGACGCAGATGCAGGGGGATGGCGGGAGGGAGCATGCGGCGGTGAGGGTGGCGAGGGTTATTAGGGCGATAAGGGGGTCGTGGATGAAGAAGGGATTGGACACGCTGTTTGAGGAGGACAGTCCGTTGTTTGATGAAGAGACTTGGGAGCGATTTCTGCACGAGTTGACGTAGGAACCATTTCAGCCTAACATCTTGGTCATAAAGACTCCCATTTAAGACATCGTCTCTTTTTCGGTCGTCTCTTCTCTCTTTCTCTCTGCCTTTGTCTCCTTCCGGTCTGGAAATAGCTCATCGTCTTGAGCATCCTTTGTCCACTTGTCCTGTTCGGGCATTGCTACATGGTCGCGCACCAACTGTCCCAGCTTTTTATCGCTCCATTTTCGTAGGCGCATCATGAACGTCGCAAACTGATACATATGTATAGGCGAGGAGATGTCAAACGACCGAATGTTACGATCCATGATGAAGATGGTCTGCAATATTGTGAGCATAATTCAAAGAGTGGTGATAAAAGACAACACACAT
Source organism: Mucidula mucida (assembly GCA_015501055.1). Lineage (NCBI taxonomy): Eukaryota > Fungi > Basidiomycota > Agaricomycetes > Agaricales > Physalacriaceae > Mucidula > Mucidula mucida. Next base: position 7,724 of record JADNYV010000702.1, read on the forward strand.
CTGACTCGGCCGAATGCCAGCAACATAGGACGATTCCAACTGTTCCATCTGTCACCACTGCGTACACCGGCTGTTTCTTGAAGCCTAGGCTTGCTAGGAAGACCACTGCGCTGACCAGATAAAGTTTGCTTTGGTGCATAGCTTTCAATGGTGTCTGGTTCTCTTTCCTATACACCCCCAAGAACACCGGTATAAGAGGACATCCTCCCAAGTCGGAAAAACGAGGCTCGGGGCGTTCAGCGAACTCGGCAGGAAACTTGGGTGGCAGCGAGTTCGTTCTTGGATCCTTTGAAAGTTCGACAAAAGGGTATAGCACACGGTGCTTCAGCCCAGCCGCGGGGAACGCAACAACACTGTCACACCGTGATTTGTCGATTTCCTCTTTGGTCCGCTTCAGTATAACGTCAGAAGATTCCGCAGTCAGCAGTTTCTTGATTTTGCGATAGCGAATTATAGAGTTAGAGTAGACGTCCATGAGGATCAGACACAAACTCCTGTTATGTCGCTCATCTGGTGTATGGTCCGGAAGAGATGGGGCAGCAATTGCCGCGACTTGATATAGTTCATAGCAGAGTCGGGCCCGATTGAGATTGGCCTCACGGAACGAGTCCTTCCCATTCGCCACACAGTCAGCCGCGGCATTCCGAGCGGTGGGTAGCTTCCGTTCCATTCTATAATGCATTAGTTGGCTTTGTGTGGGCATTAACAGCGCACAGTCTACTTACACGACTCGGCGTGATACAGTCTCGCCGACGGTCACAAATGACACGGCAATTACAAAGTCCCAGCACTGGCGAGCCCCAGCAGTGCTGATCGACTTCTTGAAACCTTTCGCACGGGCAACAGTCCATAGTAGAAGTGATAGCGACTCGCAAATCAACGGTACGACGTCGAGGTCAAGCGCCTTGGCATCGCGAATTGCCTTCCCGCCCGCAGCGCCATCATCAAAAGGTTTCGTTGGAGATTTGAAGAGTTCATAGAGCGTGAATAGGCCACGATCAATGTGTGCATGGAAGTCCTATTGTGAAGGAGCTTAACGATGTTGTCATGTAAACAGCACACAGCTTACAGTTGGCAGATGGCGATACTCCGTAAGATTGTTGTAAAGGTCCACCATGTTGTTAATTTCGTTGGCAGTCGAATGAGTTACGTCGAGGAGTGCGCCATCTTTTTCCGCAAATTGTATCAGACGGTCCTTCAGCTGAATGCACGCTATCTGTATAACGTTTCTGTCATATAGAAAACTATCAATAGCTTGGCAGTCATCCGAGGATACTTCGTGCTCGCTAATAGGGGCGCAAAGCCGCGTCAGGCAGACGATGTAAACAAGCCAGTCAACGTACTTGGATTGGACAGAACAGGTTGAGACGGCATTTGAAGCACGACCTGCCGTATATAACGACTTCTGTTCCGGACTAAAGGAATCGTTCATCGGCGTTCGAGGGTAGCAGTAATACTCATACCGTTCGCTTTCTCTGCAGATATGATATGAGTGTGAGTGTTATAAAAACGCACAATGGGTACCTACATGTTTTCATGGGGCACAATAGACTCATCGACGTCGAATTGAGAAATGTCGGCGGCGGGGACAGACGTCAGCGCTGGACTCTGGCTCCGTGACGACGCAGGACTGCGACCATTTCTGCCCCGAGACTCAGTATTCCTTGAGGGTGTAAAGAGCATATGAGATGTATCAATCAGAGAATTACGCACGAGGTCGTCATACTAGATTGAACATGATGAAGCCACGTCGATATTGTGTCTTCCCATGACTGAGGAAGCCGCTTCAGCTCATCAAGATAAGAATCCGCTCGCCACTGTGCATCGCTGCAGAGGGCACTGCCACATTGCTGAGCGAAGACGTCATACTGAGGCCGAAGGGACAGAAGAAATGAGCCCAACGACAGGGCAGAGTCAGGAGCAGACAAGTCGAAGGCGCCCAAGGATACCTGAGCATCGGAAGTCACTGTGTGTACCTGCGGCTTAAATTGTAGATGACTGAAAATTGTACGATATACGTTAACTTACCGTGTCCTTTCCAAGAGGGTTCTCATCTACCCAGGCAAAGTATACCCGAGCGAGAAACCCCTTTTCTGAGAGGCCGATACCGATGACAGGATCCTTGAGGGCCCACGTATCCCGCTGGAAGGCCGTGCTTCTGAGAACCTCGACGACAGAGTCCCCGTCGGCTATGCAAATGAAAGGAAATGGTACAGAGCGACGATCACGCCAGAAGTCATACGCATGCGCATCCGGCGGCATGCTTTCTACGGACGATCGAGAGGGCGTAGAGCCATCTGTAGAGAGTGCTCCATCTGTAGAGAGTTCTGCATCTGTAGAGAGTTCTCCATCTGTAGAGCGTAATCTCGGTGGGCGGGCGTACAAGAATTCGTCTATGCTTTCCAACGAGGATGATGCCGTAGATGCAGAATCACTGGAAGAGGAGATCGCATCGTTGGCAGATTCACCTGACAACGGTGTCACTACAGAAGCTATCATCCTAGCCTCGCCGACGGTCATGTCACCCAATTTATCTAAGTAAGTGCGAGCGAAACGGACGTTCTCGCTAGGGATAATGATGAGAAGTCTAACCTCTGAAATATCGATGCATCATACCTGACATGTGCATCAGGGTAGCAAGAGCGTAACAAGGCATAAAGCAGCAGGGAAACAAAAGGGCGCGTTTCGCGGCTGGTGGCGTTTGAATCGCGCAGCGTTCGTATAATCGATATAGTAGATAGTAGGGTATCCATAATATCCACAAGCTCGTGAGGCAATCCTTCATGAGATGTCGAAGGAGGATGTTGTTTTGTTACTTCTGTCCACAGATGGGATGCTCTGGGCGACAGAGTAGGTTGAGCAGACAAGAGGCTGGGTGGTAGGTCGTTGGTGAGATATTGGGAAATTTGAACTACTTGTGGTGGCCATTGAGAGGAGTCTGATATAGTGATATGGTCAGACATGGACGCGATGATGGTGGTTATAGGTTGAGTTGGATGGCGTCATGTGATCGTCACTCGATCATCCGCCAGAAACAGCGAGACGCATTGCTTTCCCTCTTTCCTTCCTACTACATCCATCTATCTTCAATTGCTATTTTCTTCACTATGCCACAGAGTCTGGAACTCGCCTCTAGCTGCTGCTCTACCTCTGCCTCCTCGCTGTTCGAGCATCAGGCCTCGAATTCCTCCGATTGTCATACGAACAGTTCTCCGCCTATCTCAGACGGAAAACAGCCTTTTTTCGCTGAGCGAATCTGTTATATTCCGCACAGAATCTCCAGAAGCAGACCCAAGCAGGCGCCCGCACTTCCAGCTGAAGAGGAGTGACTATGATGCTGTTGGCGAATAGGGGTCTAAGGTATCCCAAGAATCAATGGAGATATGCCGCCAGGCTTTTCTCGGTGCCAGTTAAGCAATTCCTGTCATTAGGTCAAGGTACGAACCCCCAGGAGATTTCCTCCGGCGAGGTCAAGGATCTGTATACTGTCGCGCGCTAGTCCTGTTCAAGAATGGTGTTTATCTAGCTTCGTTTGCGGTTTTACGTTGTTCGAGTCGCCTTGTCGTATTGTTAGACTTATAGGAGTGCCGTCTCCTTGTCTTTCTCAGCTCAACTTTGCTCCGGTTGTTGCATATCACCTGAACAAGCCTTTCCCATAATCGGTTTGTATTTTCACTCTTCTCGTTTATGTCAATATTTTCATCGGCATGTCATACAGGTCAGATGCGAACGAAGAAGAGGAAACATCATCGAAACCCTATGAACAGGCGGTACGCCTCAACATTGACAAAATTCTTGATGTAGACGATAATAGTACACTCAACCGGCGCTTCCAAGTTCTGGTCATAACCTGTGTATAGTGCGTCTTTCCGTCCGCACAGTGACGCAGCATCATGAATACACGAACATCGTTCTACAGCGTTGCATGCCAGTTCATGAAGTTCAAGATTCCCTGCTTCCGTTCATCCTGGGGTATCATCTAGGCTTGGCGAATTACATTTTCTCAGTCGTCGTGGACATCTCGGGTAGCTGGTATTTACAGCAGTTGACCGTGTAGTTCGCCTACACGCGGCCTGTCTATCTCCAGGCACTGAATTCTGTTTTAGCTTTCTCAAACTGTTTCTGTGGGGTGGCACACCTTTGTGTTACCATTGAATTCTGATTCTCATGTAGGTTCGGACGGCGTTCCACTCAAACCCCAGGAGGCTACTATCGAAAGGTTGCCTAGGCTATATTACGATCGCTATGTCTTGGCCACTGCATACAGGATGACCCATCGGGTATGTTTCACGGAGGACTATACGGCAGTTCCGTGACTTTAGTCGCCTCAGACCTCAGAGAAACTAGTATTCGCAACGTGTTTCAACGACTGAAATATTTGGCCACATCGCCCTGCGGAATTTGTATGGCGTTTTACAGCGACAACACCTTGGTATGATGGCACTAACGTATGTTGCCGCCATTGTCGGTATATTCTGCGGGCTAAGCTGGTCGGACTGTTGCAGTATCTGTATTTGGGTCATCTAGTAACGAAATCGTCCTCAGGCTCGATGGCATCGCAAAGCCATAGACTCATGTGTTCGGAGATTTACAGTGGACGATGGATGGTTGATGCTACAACCGTCGTTCTGATACCTGCTTTCAGTCGAATATTAAAGCGACAATCCATATCTACGCGGCCTTTACACCAAGACGTGGCGGGCTTTGTCGACGCTGATGGTCGTCCTCGAACGCCACCAATCACGAAGGCGCTTTTTGCCGAGATACACCTATTCCAGTCCCGGTACTCAATGACCTTGATGGGTTTAAACTTTCCGACTGTCAATTATGGCTACTCCCTTGCTATAAGCGGCGCCTTATCATTATGTCTCCCAAGGCCGGACTACGTGATGTTGATGCGTCGATTCAAAACTCAGTATAAATGTTGACTTCTTAGTTTGCCTGGGGTATGTACTGGGGAGCTTGTCTATGGATCCGGAGTAGCTCATGACCAAAGAAGTCACATTCACACAAGGGGATGAAATAACTCACCTGACGGAGTGTAGCTTTACACTTGCCATCGGTTCAGCCTGGGTTCGGTTGCGACGTTCCTACTGCTTATTCCGCGGAGGCTGATTAGCTTTCATTTTCCATGCTATACTTGCCTCCTGTATTGATATCACTCCATCGTCATGTTGCTCATGCGAAGTATCATGACCGAATTATTTCATTATGCGCCAACTCGTCCCAGTCCGTCGGACAAAGCCACTGTACATCCGCATCCTTATCGTAGTCCATCAGGACTGCATTTGTCTTTCAAGGTTGACTGGGAGTTCATCATATCGACTCCGAGTTGTTGCGAAATTCAGCTACGACTTCGGTCGTCAAAGTCGGGGGCTGCCAAAGTTAGCATTCTTGCTGCTACGACGACCATCCGTCTCCATTTTCCATTATTAAATGTCTCCGTTTGCTCAATTGCGATAATGAACCAGGATTGAAACCCGCTCTCGTAGGGCTTCCTGTAGCTTCGTTCTCGTCATTCGGCCTCGACCATAGCTTTGCCCAATGTGGCGCAAAACTCTATTCATTCATATGGGTGGCGCCCAGCGGGTCACAACGACGCACTGTAAATGTGAGGTTGGTGGCAACCTTGAGCAAATACGAAAGTGAGCACTTGACTACCTGCTAAGCAGGCATAATCTTGAGACACAGTCGGAGTTGGTTATTGACGGCATGACCTCCATCTATGAGCAGAGTTTAACGCTACGCACGAAGCCCAAGGTCTTAGAGTGGCAACTAGAATAGAGTTGCGCGGCTCGCCTTCGGCACGGGGTGCCTGTAGATATAAATTTCCCGAGTTGCCATATATGATATAACCCTGGAGGATCCGGAGTAGCGGAACGTAACGCCGGATTGACAAGTGTGACTCTCTGTTGGTTGCCATCCATCGCGAAACAGGAAAAAAGACAGCTGCGCGCAACCGTTGCTCAGGTCTGCAGCTGCCATTCTGTTCGCATATTCTGTTCAGGCATTTATCTTGGGTACTCGGAATTCTCGGAGGGCGGTCGCTAGGATGTTTGTGCGAACATCTATCCTTCCGCGTCGACATTCGCGCCAGACAATCTTGGGCACCAATGCGCATCAGAAGCCTGAATACTTCCCGAATCGAGGAACCGCAATCGACTGGCAGTATGGCATGTTACCGATCGCGTTACATGAGATTCGCTTTATGCTTGACTGGTCGTAACGTCATTCACCAAGGATGATTATTAAAATAATATCGGCTCTAGATTCCATCGGCTGTTATTGAAACTAATGAGTTCCTCTTGATCCACCCTGACGATTTCATACCTTTCTTCTTTCCCCCTTCAACGGTTGGGCCACGGATGCGTTGAGTTGCGATTCGAGGTCTCGTCGTTTGTTCTGGTGCTGTTCTTTCTTGCATAATCATCCTTTCTGGATGTCGGATTTCCCTTCGCCTTCGCCACATACTAATTTACCCGATAATCCTTCCTCTTCACGAACACCAACACACGACCGGCCCGTTTCTGCACGACCAAGTGCTGAGGATCCCAGCCAAAGCTCAACGCAGACACGCCCTCCCATCCACCACTCTCATTATATTGAAGACCCACTATCCAGTGCCAGCAGTGCCTCACCACGAACCCGACGAAGACCCGCGTCGTCAGACGCCCCCGACGAACGAATGTCTAAACGTATGCGCCGGCCCTCGCCTCAGCCCAAGTCCAGATCCCGCGCGAGCTCATCGGAGTCGCAAGGCGGGATGGCTGATACCGAAGAGGCTGAGCCTAGTCATCACTCCCAACGGACCCCGCCACCGACGAATCCTCAGAAGAAGAAACGAACACGGACGTTGACCACCCCCACCAATCCGCAGTGCTCCACGCGCTCCTTGCCCAGGTTAGTCCTCCATTGACATCAAGCAATAATTTTTCTGATCGACACCTAAAGTCGCGTTTTCCCACCACAGCAATGAGAGAAGAGGTCGGACGTTCCATTGGATTGAGTGCCCGGAAGGTTCAGGTACGCGTTGGACCTACTTTTCTCGGCGCAATAACTGACATCTCTTCCACAGATATGGTTCCAAGTAAGCCCGATAATTCTGTCCCATGTTCCTAGTTCTGATTTTCTGTGGATAGAACCAACGTCAAAAAGCGCGCCGCCCTCGTACTCAGGCGAGCTTCCTTTGACGCGACCTCCGCAATATGGGCCATATCCATCTACTGGAGATTCCGTATCCCTTGGCCCCGCTCCTGGAAGTGCTTCTCAATCGCACTCTCCGCAGTACGGACAATATCCAAGAGGAGGCTATGCACAGGCTCCTGGTGGATACGATTACCCACCTGTAGCGATCCGTATTATGCTACATCGGTGGAATTGAGTACGCAATTGCTTGGCCCCGGTATGCCTGGCCGAGCTGGACCCTCTGGGTATCAATCATCGTCTCCTCAGCGATCTCCAGACGAAGGTCGCTTTTGTCACCGCGGAGAAGACCATACCCAGATCCAAGACTGCGCAGTCCCAGTCCTCCGCGCCGCCGCCCTAGCGATCCATACGCGCATCCATTACCATCCATTCCTTTCGGCTCTGCCAGAGGGCCGGGAATGGAACGACCATACGTGCTACGCCGCACGCCTTCTCCAAGTCTTACGCTTCCTCCACTCTTTCCTCTCCAACCTCCGCCGCCACCGCCTTTATCGCAATGGGATCCCCTCGCCTGGCTCCACTTATCCCTCCACCTTCTGAGGCTGAAGTGACGCTATCGCCCATTCGCACTGGACATGTCTCAGACGAGCCTATCAACTTGCCTTCCATCTCGGCGCGAGGTACCACTGATGAGCCGCTTCCGTCTCTACGCATGGAGGAGCGATTTGCATCACCACGCCCTCAAGATCCGCCACCACCACGTCCTGCGGGTCGTTATGATCCTGTACGTGCAACCGTCATCCCTACAGACGAGATCCCACGCCGCCCCTCGCAATCCTTCCCGTGAGGAGCCACGATCTTGATGTTTTCACGAAACATTCGTAAAATTGACAGCTTAGAAGCTAACGACCACTCATTCCTCACTTTCATTTACCACCATAATACGGTCTCGCTTTTTCGACCGCCCCCACACTCGCTATCCTATCACCAAGCCACTAGGCATTATATTCGACGCTTTATACGCCGTCACGTCTGTTGTTGTATTTTCCAAGGTATCTGTGTACATTCAACTCGGAAAGTACAGTTCTTCGTGCTATTACAACTACTTACCTTACTTATATTACTGAAATAATCGTAGGATGAACATGGAAAGAAAGACTGTATTCTTAGTAGTCAACTGGATTAATCGTAATTCACCTTCGTTGTATTCGTATTCATGTCTCCGGGTAGCACATACGGGTTCTTTGATAATGCATGTCATTGGACAGCTTCCCTTGCATACTTAACGTCGGCGCTTAAATCAACGAAGTGCCTATGATTGCGCACAAAACCTCATGTTCCCCGCCGACGAGTCCGGATCCGTTGCTATGAATGCCAAACCTCGTGCTGATTTACTCGAATGAAAGAGATCCATCCTTATCAACTGACTGATGAAAGATAATGTTCCCTTAGAAGATGAACAAGGGATTTGACACCAAGTGGATTGTGTCCAGAGACAATCACAATGGGGCTTTGTGGGCGCCAATCCTCACAAAACCCCATAAGCACCGGAGACATGCTTCTCTTGTACCTAACCATTCAGGAACAAGAGAACCAGTTCTTCGGGCAAAAGAAAGGAAGGACAAGGCGCGAAATGTCTCGTCGCGGTTGCTGAGGAGATTCGACATTGCAAGGATGATGGATGGAAGGTTGTTCAGGGCGTAGGGCGGACGAGAGTAAAATTGGGGGTTGGCGACGTCGACGCAGCCTAGACTCTAGACTATCCCACTGCATTTGCATCAGCCCTAATCTCCACGTCGCGTCGTCAGAAAGCGGCGCAAGACGTGATTGGACGACATATCCTATGACGGCCGTGGCACCGCCAGTGATTACGGTGATGTGCGCGTTGAAGAGAAAGCGACTGAATTCTACTGGCCACCCCGGACTTTCTTAAGCTGTCCAATTTGCTGTAGACATCAGAAAAGCGCGCGGGAGCAGACTGGCCTAGAGTTGAAACTTGGGGGAGTGTACTACCGGGGTGTGGCGCGACAGAGTGCCCATCCGAGGTCTCGGGAGTCCAGGGTGTTATCTTCAGGCTTTGCGCGCCCCAGTAGTCAAACCTTCTGCGAATCGGATTGCGGAGCAGGGCAAATAGTCATTTATCACGGTAGTACTAGAAATGCGCAGGCCATGTGCAAGGTATTTGACCATTAATCGGCGTTCAAGTGTCCGGAGGTGCAGATGACCAGCTCCTGGTGGTAAGGTTTGATGTCACCAAGGTTGTTAATGAGGACGCATGGAAAGCAAAGACAGGTGTACAGATCCCGATACTGTAGCACTTCGGACATTGCTGACTCTGTAGAGAAGGCGGTGGTGCTGTAAGTTTCATTGAAGTAAGGAGACGAAACATCACCACACCTACGAGAGAAAGAGGGAACACGTCGCGTAATGAAGTTGAATGAATCAACCGATCATGGTTCAATCTTCCCCACTCAACAAACAAGGTTTGGTTGCTTCCGACGGAACCGGCGGCTAATGATCCGATCATTGACCCGGAGGCTCCGTTGCCGCTCGGAGAGACCGCCATTCTTGCTTGAAATTGTGATCGCGTTTTCTGTCAAGCCCTGTCTCGTTGTGACAATAATTAATGGATACCGTTTCATTGGACGAAGAATTGGAGATAATGTACGGTGGCAGAAGGCGATCAATCGTTGATCAGGTGCGTCGTTCGTGGTGTGGCGCAACGAAACTCGACTCCCAAAGTAGTTCGCGTTTGCTGCCTCTTGTATGCTTCCTTGCCAACGGCAGAATACTGGATTCGCCGCACTTTCTCGAAATGTTCTCCTTGAGTATACTGGCAGAGTTCTGCTACCACGAGTTTTTGA
>JADNYV010000703.1:0-17722 GCA_015501055.1 Mucidula mucida
CCAAGGATAAGATCAAGACGGTACGCTCGATTGATTTTGCTGTCACGCGTACTAACGCATTGTGGCTGGCAGGTGAGCGGATCTCGTATCAAGCAGGAGTATCGCAAGAACGGACCCAAGGCCGGTAAAGCGCAGGCGATGTCGTTGAGCCAGCAGCCTGTGACACAGGACCAGGCTGACCAGATCGTTAAATTTGCTCTCACGAAGAAGTAATCTGTTGCGTACTATGATCGTCGCGCTTTCTTCTGACTCTCTGTCGAATGTACCAAGACATCGCTGTAGCAATCAACGCTTCTTTTTATTCACATACAAACCTATACTGATGAACGGTGATCCATAGTAGATAAGTCCGGTAACTCCGGCGACACCTTGCTTTCGACCACCACCACCAACATAATGGACATCGCAAACAACGCGCGTAGGGAGCTGTAATCGCCGTCGGTGACGGGATGAATGGCTCTGTTTACGAATGCCCCACTTTGACAAGATTCCGCATCCAACTGGTGACCCAGAAACGGAAACCGTCAAGATGCAGACGCAGCATGGCGAGCACGGTCACAGTTCATGACGGAGGACTGCGGTCTAAAGAGGCTAGGATGCGCTGCTATTCTTTGTCAGGCCAGGCGCTTCACCACGCACATCTCCTAATCACATTGGAATTTGGCCGGTTCAAAACCCAGCTCTTTGCTTTTCATCGACGTTCCAATCGTTCTAATTACCATGGCGCTCGCCTTGCTGGCGGAACCCATGGAGGAGCGCTGTCATTTGCCTCCCAATTTGCGACCGCTTAGCTGCGAGATACAGGTATGTGATTATTATGCGCCGCCCACCATTATCGCCCTAAATGGTCTCTGTAGAATGGTAAACGTCGGTTTGGATTTGAACGTGGTTTCTGTGGTCTCGGCAAGGGTGTCAAGCTACTCAAGACGAAGAATACCAAGTTCCCTCATACTACCAAGCATATGCCACCTAAAACCAATTGTAGGGCTCGCCACCGTAACCGTATACGGTTACAGCCGTAAATTTTACGGTACTTTAACGGGCCCTGTTTTTGTCCAATACGGGACGGTTACGGGACGGCTCTGGATACCGTACAAACCCGTATGCCGGTCGGTGGGGAGGCTGAGGTGAGGTTGGGACTTGGGAAGGAGTGGTCGCTTTGGACACATCTGACCATGTTGGATCCCCGGGGGTGCACTGTGTTGGCCCAGTGTTCCTCTTGGCAGAGAGAGCCACAATCCGTACCGTACCCGTAACCGTACGGTGCACGTGAAGGCACCTTACGGTACGGTACGGCTTACCGTATAGACGGTACCCGTAAACCGTACCATACGGTTACGGTGGCGAGCCCTAACCAATTGCCCACCTACCTCTTCCATCACTGAAGCCCCGCCACCCAAAACTAGTTGGCCCTCATTTACGAAGAGTGCTCCACGGATAGATTCTCCATCTGCTTCCGCAGGTCCCACGACCGATTCGCACAGCTCAATCAAAAGCGTGCAGTCTAGCAAGACTAAGGCACCCAGCTTCTCCAAGTCCGACTCACCTTCCGACATGCTTACCAGTGCGAAGACCAATGGTATCCCTGACGCCCACTTGAAGCGGTTGGAAATATCGTTGGATATCTCTTGGAAGGCACACGGTCATGACCATTGTGGTTTCTTCCTTCGCCCAGTGTGCGTCATTTACATCCTCTGGATTATAGCTCAAATACAAAGCGATGTATGAAGGAGATGACGATTCATCAAGTGCTGAGCGCTGAGCCGTCTGGGACTTTGATTGTTGGTCCCAACGCGACCGCTGTAGATGGCGCTAGTGTGACTGCTCTAACAGAAGGAGAACTAAGCACCACTGCAAAAGGGAACAGCGCATCTCGGAATTCTGATGCAGTACCGGACGGGGACGCAGTTGAACGTCGTGTGTGGATGAGCTAGTGAGTTTATGATGTTCTTTTCTCCTTTGTATTGCTAATGTTGTTTGACAGAAGTTAAGGAGGGAGGAGGGATCTTCAAAAAAGACTCTTAACTCACTATGATAATAATGATGAGTATGAGTATGAGTTGGGGCTGACCTCCACCGTTGCATAATGGTGACGGTATTGGCTCTGCGCTAGCATGTCCCGGCTACATGCCTGTGGTCGCTAAACAGTGTCACATGTGAGTGGGCATTCAAGTTGCCATCATTTGCATACACCACTTAATAAGTGACAAGCGACTACCAGACCCCATGGCAATTGCTCCAATTAAGCCGGGTTCAAGATGAACATTTATTGAATTTTTGGTATATCTACCACAGGATTGTGCCCTTAGCTGGCACGGTGTTGCTCCCTATAACACACACAACATGATCTATCTTTGCCGCCTTGCAATGGAAGCTGCGGACCAGACCTTCATTGTGCGGCTTAGACCCAAATCATCCAGGTCAACGCCCGTGACAGCCCAAGAGTCTGTAGACAGCCTCCTAACAAGCTGGCCTCCACACTCCAGCAGCATGCAACTCCCAGACCGCTGCTGTCCTGGTGATGTGTGCTATCCTGCTTAAGTTGTAGTTTGACACTTCTCCATTGCAACAGATAGACACCAGCCAAGGCAACATCCACACAGTTTTCCTGATGAGCAGCAGCACTCTTGTTGAGGTGCACTGGCACAACTGTTCCTCCATCTTCATGGCAGATACAGCAAGTTAAGGTGACACCCATGCAGTTGTCCTAACAAGCAGCGGCGCTTATTGAGGTGCACTGATGATGATCGTAGAAAGCATTGGAAACTCTAAAATGTGACAGGGTTGCCGGAAAAATAACCCAAAGGACGAGCAGGACTAAGAGAAGATGTCTTAAGTTCCGGAAGAGCAAATGTAACACAAGATGTGGGTTTCCTCTTTCTGAATGTTTAGCGGAGTGACAATGCAATCTTTAAGGTAAACAAAGATGCAATGAGGACCTTGGAGGAGACAAGGTGATGGAGCTAGTACTTTCAGACGTAGATAAATGAGAACAGGCCAAGCATAATAAGGTCAACTCCAACAAAGAGGCAAGAGAATCTAATAATTTAGAGGCAATGTTAATGGTGTACATGATGTGGTTCAGATTGATGATGATGATTGCATTATGATTTGTTGCTATTGTACCAGCAATTTAAAAGGGTAATTTACTTTGATTAGTAGGTTAGGGCTATATCATTTGTTTGCTGTCATAGCGTGCTCTTGGACCTATTTAACTTTGTTAAAGTCATGATGCTGACTTTTATGTTTCTAAACACACAGTTTTAATGGTATCCAGCGCCGTGCATGGCCATGCTATTGCATGCTAAGAACATAACATCAGTATTTATTAAGCACATACAGCTTAACAGTACTAGTCAGAGTTCTGTTATGCTGTTGGTAACTTTGTGAAGGCTAATTTGATTAGACTGACCCAGCAATGAACATCAAGGTCAGCATAAACAGTCATGCATGCAAACAGCCACACGGTAAGTCCTTTCTGTTATGAATTGCCATATTTTCACATTTTCACATCATCATATCTTATTTGGGGGCTTGTCTTATCAACCAATAGACTGTTTCATCATCTGTTTCGTCACTGATCATACTCCTTTTTATTACCAAAGCTGTACTCATGTTGGACACACACCCAACACATGGATGACATCATACATGGCCGATACCTCATGGACTTCCTATTGTATACACACCACCGACACTCGTAGCACACATGGTTGTTTCAGTATTATTACTTACATGGAGTTACCACTCGTATTCAATGGTTTCACAGACTAGTAGCATACAAGACTGGGCCAAGGGTGTGGAGTTATCCCTAGCGGAAACACATATGGATAAGGAGTCCCAAACATAGTCTTACTAGTATATAAGTAGTAGCATAGTATCACTGTACTTTAGTTCTGATCTTGTTTATACACCTGGCCTAGCCTAGTCATACGAACACAAACACTTTCTCCTTTAGTTCTTGCTGTGGTATCTGGTTTAGTCTCGTGGCTATAGTCAGTCGCTAACAGAAGATCAGAACTACTTTCTACCACCTACCACACATCCCTAATCATTGATCAGCACTTCACTATTTGATCATTGCATGTTCCCCCATCCCCTTTCCTGTTTACAGATTGACGGATTCCTAATCCCAGCGCACATTTGCATACATGTGTATTGGTCCCAGTAGCGCCGGCTAACAGTTAGAGATAACTGCCTTGGGTGCTGGAAGTAGCCGCACAAGAACGAACTTTTGACAGTTGCACTTGTTTACGGGTCAATCCCCGTTCCCAGGAAAACTTCGGCTTACCTCACACCAGGAAGACGTCGGCTGGGCAATTGCAAACTTGTAACGAGCTTTTGGGCTCCATAGATACATAGTCAGTAGTCGGTAAAATAGCATAGACAGTTATAATATCTACCTACTTTACTTACCTTACAATACACATCATCATTCCCCCACCCTATCAAGTCCTGGATTCTCTTGCAGATCTAGGCAAATCCTCCTTATTCATCCAAACCCGCATCACCCATACCCCTATTATCACCCTTTCACTCTCCAACCCCATCACCCCGATTCACCATGTCCAACAAAGCACCTGAGTCCGGTCATCACGCTGATGCCGAACCCAAAGGCCAATCCCTCGTCAACAAGCCTTATGACTATGACGTGGACAAGACCAAGTACAAGAGCTGGTGAAGATCAATGTTCACATATATCTGTGATAAGAAGAACAATATTGCATCTGACTCCGAAAGAATCAATGTTGTTCTCTCCTACATCCGAGGAGATCATATTGATGCATGGGTCCAGAACTACACGGACCAGAACTTCAGCGAGGAAGAAGAGGAATGGACAGTCTCCTGGGCGCAGTTGAAGGAGCACTTGAAGGAGCGATTTGTGGATCCCAACCTCGCGCGAGATGCACAAAACCAGATCAAGTGGTTGCCCCAGGGGCAAGACACCGCTCAAAACTCTCACTCAGGCAGGATACTCAAAGGATAATGCTTATGTCATGCGTCTTCTTGAGACCAACATCAACAAGAAGATTCAATCAGATCTATGGCAGCCAAGACGGGTTGCCGAAAGAATACAAGGATTGAAAGAAACAGATCATTCAGATCAATCAGTTGTGAAGAAGGCGGATGGCAAGCAAAAGGCCCGACATGCAGTCCCGGCCTCAAGCTCTGCAGGCGGCTACATTGAGAGCCAATCCTACAAACCCACTCATGCCGCCAATTACACAACGAGATGCCACCGGCGTTATCTATGGAGGAGCCAGCAGGCCAATGGACATTGACAATGCACAACAAAGGGGACTCTGCTTTAGCTGTGGTGAACACGGCCACATCAGCAGGTTCTGTCCAAAGAAGGGTCGACCCCAGCAGATTTGGGGTCTATGAACCGAAATGAATAACGAGGAGAAGAAGAAGTTGGCCAAAGAGTTGGGTTTTGCGAAGCTCCCGCAGTAGACGCAGTCCTGCTGGAGCAGTCACCAAGGGAAGAGTTGTCAGATGCAGAATCTATTTATAGTACTGGTACTGATACACCTAAAATATCATCGACAACTTCACCAACAAAACCTGCAAAAGAAAGATTTAAGCCAAATATGTCCGAGTGGATCGCACAATGGCTAAGAGAGGATAAAGTGTCGAGAGCAGTGGGAATCTTGAGGGCATGGATGCCGGATTGGAGAGAAAGAGAAGCAACAGAAGAGAAGGTGATGGCAATTAGAGCGTTGACAAAGGAAGCTGCAGTGGAAGTTGTGACGGAGTTGAAAAAGTCGAGGAAGTACATCCGGGGAACAAAGGGGCAGGACATGAAACTCCGAGTAACCATAGAGAGTGTACACTCGCATAGCTGCACAATAAGTTGCCTTATTGTATTTTGATGGTAGCTTAACCGCTTTTACCAAATCTCGCAAAGAGCCCTCAATTAACAAGTACCCTTTAATCAGGTCCCAGAAATAACTGGTAAGCCCCAGGAAGGAGACAAGATTAAGACAGTCCTTTGGTACGGGCCAGTCAACAATTGCGGTGAGCTTGGTTAGGTCAGGTGCTATGCCGTTTGGACCAATAGATGCCCCAGTAAATACAGCTTCTGTCATGAAGAATTTTGACTTGCTCGGGGATAGTGACATTTTCCGTTCTTGAACTCGTGCCAGAAGACGTGCAAGTTTTGCGAATAATGCTTCAAAGTCATTGTCTGCCTGTCTGCCGTCATCCACAAAGAGTTCCAAATCTCCCACAGCCAGAAGGTCATGCATGTGTTTTGACGTCGTAACTGCAAACATTGTTGGCGCTCCCATAAGCCCAAATGACATCTTTTTATAACAAAAGAAGCTTCGTCCTTCCACGTAAAAGCAGACATATGACTGCAACTCCTTGTGAATGGAAACCACATAGAATCCCGCCGCAAAGTCAAGCATGTTTAACCACTGGTGCCCTGATAAGGCTTGCTGCTTCATGCGGATGTCACCCTGCGCCATTGGGAGAATCTTGGTAACCTTATTAATGACACCAAAGTTCTGACAGATGCACCACTTTTGAGCCTGTGCTGCAGCTCTTCCAGTATAAGGCCACCACCCTCATGCGCCTTCTGTCCTAGAACCGTGGGAGCTATAGCTTTCACCTGGCTTGGGTCAATCAATGCAATAACTCCTGCCGCCAACATCTCGTCAACCTTGAAGTGCAAGTACTGTTGTTGAGGAGGTGACAACGGCCGCTGATGAAACTTTTTTGGGAATGTTGTGCCCTCCGGAATGTTTAACTTGTGTATCTCACCCTCAATTGATAAGACCTCGCTCATAGAAAGAGCAAAACAATCAGCGTGGTCGCATAACAGCTGGTCCACTCGATGCCGCTGTTCTGGAGTAAGGTCGGAGCCAATAGTGATTTGAGTCATGACCTCTTCAACCCGCTGGGGATTGAACAGATTTATTTGGCCTGTATAAACCTTGATGTCCAGTTTAGCATCTTTAAACATGTCTATAATTGGCTCTGAACCCTTGTCCATTAGCAGGTCTTCCGCCACTGCATTCTCAATACTGTAGATGCAAGTTAGCCCTTTGTTTGAGCCATCAGCCAATTCTTGTGGCGCCTCCAAACTGTTTGATAGCCATGGCACCCCCAAGTGCTGGTTTGACAGACATATTTCCTCTCCGTTTAACCTCTGTAACCAAATAATATCCACACTATAATTGTGTATCATCCCAAAGCTGGTCATAGCCGGCTTGCCCAAAAGCAACTCCCAGCCGCCATCGCTCTCAAAGACCTCTACGGCTACCCTTTGCTTCTGAGCGCCGACTATGAGGGTTCCGTTCCAGCACCTTATTGGGGTTACTATTGCCCCATCTGCCATGTGTAGACGCCGCCTTGATTGACTCCAGCCACCAATGTTGTTGCAAATCCTTTCAAAGACCTGTATCGACATTGCGCAGATCATGCACCTGTCGTCCCATGTGGCCATGACATCCACACTCTGTCCTAGCTCATCACCTAATGTTATGCTGTGTTGAAACGAGATTGTATCCCGCGCCGCATTTCCGTCCACCAAATACATGTCAACAAGAATCAATTCATCCAAGAATACATGAAAAGAGTCCGTGCTATGCCTATCCGCTAAAGGAAACATGTCCCCAGAGGATTGCACTCCACCCCTGGGGACCATCGCACACTTGACTGGGCTTCCGCCTCGGGTTGTTGGGCCAGTACTTAGACCAACAATCCGTCTCCATTTTCTGAGTCGCTACTGGTATTCTTGAGGCCATAAAATGTCTGACAGCTTGCCGCCACATAGCACATGGACGTCACAGATGCCTCCCGGAATGCTCGGGCCACAAGCTTTCTCCATGTCTCTTCTCTAGGATCAATGTAGGGGCCGTGCAAGCTCCGCTGCCAGCTCTCATGTCCAGACTGACCGCACTTCCAACATTTGCGTGAACCGCCACGAACGGTACCCGGCAACAGAGGGAATGGCGGTGTTGCGAGAGTGGGATATGTGCCTTTGCCGTTTGTCTTGACCTACTGAATAACGGTGGCGTCATAGTCAGCTTGACCAGCGGCATTGTCCTGATAGAGTGGTTGGCTTTCGACTGCCTGATGCAGAGCAGCAATGGTAGGCATTGCACTGCTGCATGTAGACAACAATGGCAGGGATCGAGGTGTGTAGGTACCTCGTTGTGATGATGCGGGCAATGGTGATGGCGGTGTCTGAAGCAATGCTCAACCCATGCGATTGCGGAGATCCGCACTACGAGGTGATTCCTGAGATGCTTTCACTCAAGCTTCCTCCTCCTTTGCCCTTTTCTCTTCCTTCGCCTTCTCCTCTTTGTACTCATCCATGACATCTTCAATCCAAACTTGGTCCAAGCCCTTGATTTCCTTCAAGAACACGGTTCAGTCAGCTGGCGAGGACGAAACCTTGTGGCAGATTGGGTGCGAGAGTAGCTTGCTCATGTTATAGATGTTATTGTCGGTGTTTATGATTCCAGCTGCCTGCATGTGGCGCGTCTGACGGTTGCACCACGCAACATGTGTGAACACCTCAACGCCATTCTCTACCACTCTTGTTCCCAGAGTATCCATAGCCAGAACATCCTCCTCTGTCTCCTTGTACTAGTCGTTCTTCGTCTTTGTAACCTCCTCTGCCTTGGGCCAGCGTGCATGGAACACCTTGAGTAGGTCTGCCCAGCTTGCCTTTGTAGCCTGGTCCAGGTCCTGATACCACTTCTCTGCATCACCCGCCGCATTGAGGACCAGCGGAAATACCTTCACTCGCTCCTTGTCCCTGTCTTTATATCCATGGGTGGTAGCGAGGAATTTCCACATGAAGTTTTGCGGGTTCTCGTTAGGCCTGTTTCTGTGGAACAGGTCAATGTTGCCGGCACCTGTCATTCCGGGAGAATCTGGTGGTGAATTGGGCACGTTTGGTGGTTGAGGAGCTGGAGTCTGCGCTGGGGATTGTTTGGGACTTGGGGTGTGTGTTCGGACTGGGGATGGTGTGCGCGTTGGTGCGGAACCGCTATATGGTAGGGGAAATACGGAGTCGTTGCTGAGTGTGGATTCCGTGGACGGTGATGCTGACGTGTGCGCCGGCTTATGAAAATCTTCTTCTCTATGAGCAGCGGCCCGTGTGCAATAGCTAATTTGTGTGCTCTTGTCCTTGTTGTAGGGTGCAAACTGCCCCCGTGCATTGCGCGGTGTTACTGGCGCCAGTGCCGTGTCCGTTAGTCTCCGAGGTCTGCAGTGACCTGTCTATTGTAGTGTCCGTGTCTTGTGGTCTTGAATGCCAGCCTTGTCACCAAGTGGAACGGTGAGCCGCGCGATGAGAACATGAATCTGGTGATTATAATGATCTGAACAAGATGGAATGCTACACTACGTGCCTAAAGCACTTGCCAAACAGCCGCAAACACTGAGATGTGCCTTGCGCGTCTGTCTACTCCTCTTCCTCTGATCCCCCTGTTACATCACTAACTGGGAAGGGCAAGTGGGCTTGGGGCATGGAGCAGCACAAGGCGTTTGAGGAGTTGAAACGGAGGATGACGGAAGAACCTGTTCTGATTGTACCACGCGACGACGGCAAGTTTTGAGTCGAGGCAGACTCTTTGAACTATGCTAATGAGGCTGTTCTTTCTCAAATTGTCGACGGGAAATGGAGACCAGTGGCCTTTCAATCTTGCGCCGCGCTGTTAGCGACTGACTATAGCCACGTGACTAAACCAGGTACCACAGCAAGAACTAAAGGAAGAAGTGTTTGTGTTTGTAAGACTAGGCTAGGCCAGGTGTATAAACAAGATCGGAACTAAAGTACAATGATACTACACTACTGCTTATATACTAGTAAGCCTGTGTTTGGGACTCCTTGTCCATACGTGTTTCCGCTAGGGATAACTCTACGCCCTTGACCCAGTGTTGTATGCTACTAGTCCGTGAAACCATTAAATACGAGTGGTAACTGCATGTAAGTAATAATACTGAAACGACCATGTGTGCTACAAGTGTCGGTGGTGTGTATACAATGGGGAATCCATGAGGTATTGGCATGTATGATGTCATCCATGTGTTAGGCGTGTGTCCAACATGAGTACGGCTTTGGTAATGAAAAGGAGTATAATCGGTGACGAAACAGATGATGAAACAGTCTGTTGGTTGATAAGACAAGCCCCCCGATAAGATATGATAAGATGTGAAAGTGTGAAAATATGGCAATTCATAACATCACCCCCTCCTTAAGGCGCAAGTTCCATTCTGCGCCAGATTTGCTCCATGAGGGCCGCAGAGGGTAGCGTGACGTTAAGAGGTTCGGTGTCAGGCGGTGGCATGGGTCGGAATAGATGTGATGGAAATTGCGACATGGGAACTTCAATGCGAGCAAGCGCAGGTGGCTTCGGCTTATTCGGGTACTGCTGGTGGAAATCACGAATAGCTTCGTCGGCATTCTTGAGATTGCATGCCGGTTCCCATGTCTGTTTGTGTGTGCCATAACCCTTCCAGTGAACCTTGTATTGGAAACCCCCGCGGTACTTCTGGGAATTAACCACTTTTTCAACTTCCCATTCCGGTTCGGCTCCTTCCAGCACAGGTGGTGGATATGTGTCTCGGGGTCGCGTCGGTAATTGGGGCTTGTGATAAGGTGTCAACAGGGCTTCATTGAACACGGGATGGATGCTTTTCCACGTGTGAGGAATCTGGAGCTTGTAAGAGCTCGTCCCAACTTTCTTGATCACTTTGAATGGCCCGAAGTGTTTGTCATCAAGCTTCTTTATTGGTCGGTCTGTGCTGAGATTCGTCCCTTCCAGCCATACTTTGTCGCCTTCCTTGTACTCTACTGCCTCTGTTCACTTCCTGTCATAAAACTGTTTCATGTCCTCTTTCGCCATCTTCAATGCTGACCCCACTTCTTCCCATGTCTTCCTCATGCTGTCGGCAAACTCCTACGCAGTCTCATTTCTCGATGCCATTTTCGGAGCAGTGCCTTTGTAGGGATGTCTGCCCATGTCTGCAAAGAACGGAGTGACTTTGGTTGCCAAGTGAACTCGATCATTGTAAACGAATTCAGCAGAGGGTAGCCATTCGTGCCAGTCGTTCTGATGGTAGTTGACAAATAATTGTAAGAAATGTTCTATCTCTTGGTTCAGCCGTTCCGTCTGCCCATTTGCCTGTGGATGATACGCCGTTGTAAAGTTTCCTTGTATGCCCAACAACCGGTACAACTCCTTCATGAAACGCGAGTGGTATTGTGGACCGCGATCATGTATCATCTGGCGTGGCATCCCATGTATGGGGAAAATGCAATCTCGGTAGATGCGGGCCATGCCTTCTGACGTCAGAGTGGTGTGTGTGGTATGATGCGTAATCGCTTTGTGAAATGGTCCACAAACGTGCTGATAGCGTTGTATCCTCCCGATTCCGGCAGCTCTCCAATCATGTCCGTCCCTACTATTTCCCATGGCTCGCTTGGCACATCAATAGGATGAAGAGGTGCAGCCGGCTTCGTGCGATGTGACTTGTGACCTGGCATTTTTGACACCCTTCCACGTATTCCCGGACGTCTCGGCTGATTCCTGGCCACCAATAGGTGCGTGTGATCAGCTCGAGGGTCTTGTATCGTCCGGGATGCCCTGCAAGCTGTGCATCATGATGCATTCCAATAACTTTTCCCCGCAATTCCTTGTCCTTCGGTATGTAAATATGATCCTTCCACATAATAAGTCCATTTTCCTTCTCTTCCCATCCTTTTTCTTTGTTTTCTAATGCTTTTTGTATGTATCTGTCTTTGTTTCCTTTTCTTTGTTTGATTTTGTTAAGTAATTGTCCTCCGGTGTATCTACTGTATGTAAAGAAAATTGAGTTTGTGAAATAAAAAACTCCGGCTTGAGCAAAACAACGTTTTCTTATCTTTTTCCCCCTTCTCAAGGCCTGTCATCCTTGACAAGGCATCAGCTTTTCCCATCGTCTGCCTGGCTTATGAATCATCTGTATGTCATACTCTGCCAACTCCGTAACCCATCGCGCCTGCCTCCGATTCAACTTCTGCGGTTTCCTGAAGTACTGAAGGTTTTGATGATCGGTGAAAACCTCCACTGTCTCCTTAGCGCCTAGGAGATATTGCCGCCAGTCGTCGATCAAGTCCATAATAGCCATCATCTCTTTGTCGTAGATCTCATAATTGCGCTCCACTTCATTCAGCGCGCGAGACGGAAAGCTACTGGTCTCCATTTTCCGTCAACAAACTGGGAAAGAACCGCCCCGTTGCATAGTTTGAGGAGTCGCCTCAACTCAAAACTTGCCGTCGTCGCGTGGTACGATCAGAACGGGTTCTTCGTCATCCTCCGTTTCAACTCCTCAAACCCTCGTGCTGCTCCATCCCCAAACCCATTCGCCCTTCCCGGTTAGCAATGTCAATGGCTTCGCTACTCCCGCAAATCCCCGGATGAAACGTCGGTAGAAGTTGCAGAAGCCCAGAAATGACTGTACTTCCTTCTTCTTCGTCGGCTCCTTCCATTCCTTACTACGGCCACTTTTGCCGGATCCATCTTCACTTCTCCTCCTCCAACAATAACTCCTAAGTAGTCTACAGTATGTGCCTCAAAACTACATTTCTCGGGTTTTAAATACAGCTTATTTACTCGTAATATTTCTAATACCCTGCGTACAATCTGTCTATGCTCCTCGAGAGTGTTCGTAAAGATAAGTATATCGTCCAGGTAAACTATTACGTGTCCGCATCAATCAACTCCTTCAAGATGTGATTCATGAACGATTGAACGTTGCCGGCGAGTTTGTGAGTCCGAAGAACATTACTAATGGCTCGAACAGGCCTCGGTTTGTTCTAAACGCCGCTTTCCACTCATCACCTTCTTTGATCCGGATGTTATTGTAACCCCATCGGACATCCATCTTTGTAAACCTTTGCTCCCTTCAACTTGTCATAAGCTCCTGGATCAACGGCAAGGGGTATCGGTTCTTGATTGTCATGTCGTTCAACTTCCGATAATCCTGTACTGGCCGAAGGCTTCCGTCCTTCTTTTTGACAAAGAAGAAGGGTGACGCCATAGGTGAAATTGATGGCCGTATACGTCCCGTCCGTATGTTTTCTTCCAGGAACTCATCTAACGCCTTCTGCTCGGATGGACTAAGGGGATAAACCTTGCAGTCAACCGGTTTGGAACCAGGCGTAAGTTCTATCGCGTGATCCCAGGGTCTTCGCTCCGGTAACTTGTCAAAGTCCGCCTTGCTGAATACATCGGAAAATTCCTCGATGTAAGGTGCAGCAGCGGATGAAGGCTGTTGTGATCTCAGCTTTTCACCGCTTTTGCGATAGTTGTCCCAGTCCATCCAGAACAAACGCTCTCCCTCTTCCAACTTCTCTTCTACGTCTTCTCCTTCATCTTCCGGTGAGTCGTACTCGGGTAGATAGCCGCAGCGGTCTGGGCATCGATCAAAAGTCAATGTGGATTCCGTCCAGTTGATTGTGGGGTTGTGATATCGTAGCCAATCTAGCCCCAAAAAGATACTTGTTTTGCCGAGATTGGTGACGGCCAACTCAATCTTTTCGCGTGATCACGATCTTCATCCGACCTCCACAAAACCTTCGATTGCCCCTCCCTTGTTTAGGGTTCCATCCGCATTGTAGACAGGAAGCTTGACCGGTAACTCCTTGATCGGGAGTCCGTTCTTCTCACGAATTCTTTATTGACACAAGAACCCGTTGCTCCACTGTCAAGAAGGGCACTCGTTTCCCATTCAGAGCCTGTGTGTACGCTCTCTATGGTTACTCGGAGTTTCATGTCCTGCCCCTTTGTTCCCGGATGTACTTCCTGACTTTTTCAACTCCGTCACAACTTCCACCGCAGCTTCCTTCGTCAACGCTCTGATCGCCATCACCTTCTCTTCCGTCGCTTCTCTCTCTCTCCGCTCCGGCATCCATGCTCTCAAAATTCCCACTGCTCTCGGCACGTCATCCTCTCTTAGCCGTTGTGCGATCCACTCGGGCGTATTTGGCTCAAATCTTTCTTTCGCAGGTTTTGGTGGTAAAGTCGTCGATGATATTTTAGATGTTTCAGTACCCGTACTGTAAATAGATTCTGCATCTGACAACCCTTCCCTTGATGACTGCTCCGGCAGGACTGCGTCTACTGCGGGAGCTTCGCAAAACCCAACTCTTCGCCAGCTTCTTCTTCTCCTCGTCATTCATTTCGGTCCATAGACCCCAATCGTCTGGGGTCACCCTTCTTGGACAGAACCTGCTGACATGGCCGTGTTCGCCACAGCTGAAGCAAAGTCCTCTTCGACGTGCGTTGTCGATGTCCATCGGCCTGCCGGCTCCTCCATAGGTAACACCGGTGGCATCTGTCGTGTGATCGGCGTTGGGGGTGGGTTCGTAGGATTGGCTCTCGATGTAGCCGCCTGCGGAGCTTGGGGCCGGGACTGCATGCCGGACCTCTTGCTCGCCGCCCGCCTTCTCCACAGCTGATCGATCTGAATGATCTGTGCCTTCCAATCCTTGTACTTCTCTGGCAACCCGTCTCGGCTGCCATAGATCTGATCAATGATCTTCTCGTTGACATTGGTCTCGAGAAGTCGCACACAATGTGTCATCCTTTGAGTATCCTGCCTGAGTGAGCAGGACCTCAAACTTCTGGAAGAAATCTTGAGCGGTGTCTTGCCCCTGGCGCAACCGCTCGATCTGGTCTTGCGCGTCTCGCGCGAGGTTGGAATCCACAAATCGCTCCTTCAAGTCTTCCTTGAACTCCGTCCAAGAGACTGTCCATTCCTCTTCTTCCTCGTCGAAGTTCTGGTCCGAGTAGTTCTGGACCCATGCATCTACGTGATCTCCTCGGATGTAGGAGAGAACAACATCGATCCTTTCGGAGTCAGATGTGAGGTTGTTCTTCTTGTCACGGATGTATGTGAACATCGATCGCCACCAGCTCTTGTACTTGGACTTGTCCCCGTCATAGTCATAAGGCTTGTTGACAAGGGATCGGCCTTTGGTTTCACATGGCGTGATGAGCGGGTGTGTGAGAGCGGTTCGGGTGCTTCGTTGGACATGATGATCGGGGTGATGGATCGGAGAGTGAAAGGGTGAAGTGGGGATATGGGTGATGCGGATTTGGATGAAACGGGTGAGGGAATAGAGGTTTGGATGAATAAGGAGGAATCGCCTAGATCTGAGATAGAATCCAGGACTTGGTAGGTGGGGAATGATGGTGTGTATCGTAAGTAAGTAAAGTAGGTAGGTATCGTAACTGTCTACCTATTTTACCGACTACTGACTAAGTATCTACGGAGCCCAAGAGCTCGTCACAAGTTTGCAATTGCCCAGCCGACGTCCTCTGGTGTGAGGTAAGCCGAAGTTTTCCTGGGAACGGGGGTTGACCCGTAAACAGCGCCCACTGAAGTGCAACTGCCAAAAGTTCGTTCTCGTGAGAGCGGCTACTTCCAGCACCCGAGGCAGTTATCTCTAACTGTTAGCCGGCACTACTGGGACCAATACACACATATGCGGACGTGCGCTGGAATTAGGAATCCGTCGATCTGTAAACAGGAAAGGAATGGGGAATGTGTGATGATCAAACAGCGAAGTGCTGATCGACGATCAGGGATGTGTGGTAGGTGGTAGAAAGTAGTTCGATCTTCTGTTAGCGACTGACTAAGCCACAAGACTCAACCAGGTACCACAGCAAGAACTTAAGGAAGAAAGCGTTCGCTTCGTAGAACTAGGCTAGGCCAGGTGTATAAACGAGATCGGAACTAAAGTACAATGATACTATACTACTGCTTATATACTAGTAAGCCTGTGTTTGGGACTCCTTGTCCATACGTGTTTCCGCTAGGGATAACTCCACGCCCTTGACCCAGTGTTGTATGCTACTAGTCCGTGAAACCATTAAATACGAGTGGTAACTGCATGTAAGTAATAATACTGAAACGACCATGTGTGCTACGAGTGTCGGTGGTGTGTATACAATGGGAATCCATGAGGTATCGGCATGTATGATGTCATCCATGTGTTGGTGTGTCCGACATGAGTACGGCTTGGTAATGAACAGGAGTATGATCGGTGACGAAACAGATGATGAAACAGTCCGTTGGTTGATAAGACAAGGCCCCCAATAAGATATGATAAGATGTGAAAATGTGAAAATATGGCAATTCATAACACTGCCCTTTGCTCAGTACATTGGGCCGTTCATTCGCTCTGCTATCCGCTCCTGTTTCTGGCGCTCAATGCGTTGCCCGTAGGTCTCCTCCGCCTGCTGCGCCACATTCAGCCCCGCAATTTGTTCTGGATCAAGGGTGTATCGTCTTTGTCCTCGCTTGGGTTATCCACCTTCCACCGCCTTTCA
Source organism: Mucidula mucida (assembly GCA_015501055.1). Classification (NCBI taxonomy): domain Eukaryota; kingdom Fungi; phylum Basidiomycota; class Agaricomycetes; order Agaricales; family Physalacriaceae; genus Mucidula; species Mucidula mucida. The sequence goes on from JADNYV010000703.1 coordinate 16,338, forward strand.
TCCTGGTGAAGTAATCGGCAGTATTGAAGAGGAATTCGCACTGCTGACGCTCATAGAGTCAAAATGTCCACCAGTCTCCTGCAGCTGCGATCAGCATAACTGCGTTGGTATCCCGAAATTTTGGGGAACAGAAGAGACAGTCCGCTGGGCCATGACCTGTCCCTGCGCGGGAGGAATGAGCTTCATGATATCGTCCCGGTAGGCCTCGATGTCAGCAGGGTGGCGTGAAGGAGCATGCTTAAGCTCGGCAAGGGGGTACAGCAGTGCTGACAATACGAATCTCATGGGTGGGTAAGGAGGTGGTCATATTGATGCTCTCGAGAAAACTATTCATTCGGACATGCGTCGCTGTGGGTTTTTTGAGCACGGCTCTGGGAAGAAGGATGCAAAAGTCAGGAATGACCTCCCACGAACCGCGGGGGAAGGGCGGCGGTAAGAGTTGCGGAGGCAGCGGAGATGCTTTCCGGTTGCTCGGTACCGTGAAGGTTATCAATGTTGTGAGTGCACATAGAAGGCGGAACTGAGGTGTCGGTATGAGGTACCAATGTTTTTTATCCCGCAGAGGTAGAGGAGGTACATGTCCATAAAGGATGAGTGGCGTCTTCTGTGTGCCTCAAGTTGAACCCACGGATAGGAAAAAGCCGATGGCATATAGAATACCAAGAGGAGAGCTGTTGCAACATGTCACGAATTACAATGGCGATGTAGTGGGATGCACCGCGTAGGCACAGCTGATGGGAAGGTAGGAAAGGGCGTAATAATCACCTTCACCTTTTTGAATGTTCTGATACCTGTGTTGGGAACAAAGGAACATATATAACCCTAAATGTAGCGCTTTCGGCATAATGATAGTTCGAGAGGAGCATGTGGTTAACAATGTGACTTTAATCAGAAACATTTGAATAATCCAAGGACATTCCTTAGAGTACCCTTGGCAAGCTTCGAAAGCAAGTGGTCCCTCCTTCAAACTCATCTTGCGGCTGTCAAACAAAAATGTCTTGATGAGCACGCGAGGAATCCAGAACTCTGTCAATTTTGTAACTGCATGATAAGTTGTGATAGGCATCAAGTAAAGGGTTGCCCTGATGTTACCCTGAGCAAAATGGAAGCAAGTAAGAATATGTCCAAGGACAAAGGGACATCCAGCACTTTTATTTCTGGAAGCGCTCCCAGAGGCATTGTCGAAGCGACAAGGAATCTGATGTTTCCAGAACAGCAGTCCTTCAAACTGCATCCATCACAGATAGTCAACTTACAAGACTGGATGGACGCGCGACTGGCAGTAAGGCGGCTCAATTCTAGCGCCTCAACTGAACTCGAACTGAGGCCGGTGCCTTGAGGCTGTATTTGGTGCGCCTGCCTTTTCGAGCGCTAGCGCCGAGACC
>JADNYV010000704.1:0-17685 GCA_015501055.1 Mucidula mucida
TGGGAACCGGCATGCAATCTCAAGAATGCCGACGAAGCCATTCGCGATTTCCACCAGCAGTACCCGAAAAAGCCGAAGCCACCTGCGCTTGCTCGCATCGAAGTCCCTATGTCGCAATTTCCATCACACCTATTCCGACCCATGCCACCGCCTGACACCGAACCTATTGATGTCACGCTACCCTCTGCGGCCCTCATGGAGCAAATCTGGCGCAGAATGGAACTTGCGCCTTAAGGAGGGGGTGATGTTATGAATGACCATATTTTCACACTTTCACATCTTATCATATCTTATCGGGGGCCTTGTCTTATCAACCAACGGACTGTTTCATCATCTGTTTCGTCACCGATCATACTCCTTTTCATTACCGAAGCCGTACTCATGTCGGACACACGCCCAACACATGGATGACATCATACATGCCGATACCTCATGGACTCCCTATTGTATACACACCGCCGACACTTGTAGCACACATGGTCGTTTCAGTATTATTACTTACATGCAGATACCACTCGTATTTAATGGTTTCACGGACTAGTAGCATACAACACTGGGTCAAGGGCGTGGAGCATCCCTAGTAGAAACGCGTATGGACAAGGAGTCTCAAACACAGACTTACTAGTATATAAGCAGTAGTGTAGTATCATTGTACTTTAGTTCCGATCTCGTTTATACACCTGGCCTAGCCTAGTCTTACGAACGCGAACGCTTTCCTCCTTAGTTCTTGCTGTGGTACCTGGTTGAGTCTCGTGGCTTAGTCAGTCGCTAACACAAATTCGCGATGGAGGCTACCATCGATGGCACTTCGCGAGGGGAAGTCGATGATTGTACGCCTAAGCTGAAGATGGCCGACAGAGCCCCATATCCGCACAAGAAAAGGATTCATCGTCGCATTGTATTCGAGAAAGTGTGCTGCACGCTCTACAAGGTCCTCTCCTACGCCGACTTTACAAAGGGAGTTGCACAGCTCGTCTACGGTAACGTCCATTCGTTCTCTCTTTATCCGTAGATTGACGTCGTTCTTTGCAGGCCTGGAATACATGCGTTTGGCAGGATTTGTCCATCGCGATATCAGCCCGGGGAATTGCCTTATTTACAATGGCCAAACGAAGATCTCCGACCTCGAATACGCACGCCGGTATGCTGCCCCTGTCAATGGCCCCGCCCCGCTCACGGTAAGTTCTCCAACCGGGAATATCAATCTCTCAAACTCATTAAGTATCAGGGCACACCCGGATTTATGGCGGTGGAATATCAGTTCGGGGGCCATTTGTTTAGACCTCAACCCCCTACAACGGACTTCTTCCCTGGGGAGTCACCGCCTCCTACGCCTCCCACGCCTCTTCCATGATTTAAGTTCAACTTTCTCCATGACCTCGAGTCCGTTGTCTGGATCTACCTATGGTTCCTACTGGATACCCTCCCTAAAGCTTTCACCTCGATGCAGATTGAACAGCACAAAACTGCTATATTACGCCTCAATCACATGCTGTTCAATTTTCGCTGGATGTCTCGGCTCAGCGTCTAGTCTTGATGCAAAATTGCGCAACCGACATGCAGTCTGCGTATGGCGAAGTCGTTGACGCTCTCACAGCGGTGCATGGTGTAGATTCTAAGCTACTCAAGGCCTTAGATTCCTTTAAAACTCTGTCCTCCTGTTATCGGATCGTGGAATCGTCACAGCCACTTCTGGTAGAGTCACCACAGGCGACGCACTGGGACCGCAAAGTGTTTTTGCACAAGTTTTATAAAGCCATCCACTTTTACTTTATGGACGCGCATGAGCAGATGAAGGACAAGAATGATCGAGCGCGGCCGCTGCGGGAGGAGAAGCGCAGGGCTCCACCGACAGCCGTTTTACCGCGCGGGAGAAAAAGACAACGGACGTGTACGGACAATGAGGCACGTATACCTCCTCTTCGGGAAGAGCAAGATGAGAAGTCGGACTCTGAGGCGCCACCAGAGGAGACCCAGCTTGGTCAGAACAAGAGGAACAGAGGCGTCCGGGCTTAGGTTATGTATCTCCTCTATATCATCTAGTGTTCATTATTCACGCGCACATATAAATCCAATGTATCATTGCTTCTACAGAGTCAATGCGAAGGCATCATTCTTCTTCTTCTCCTTCTCAAACTGATATCGCAAATTTTGAATCGTCTAATGGAGCGCCATGTATGTTGGACTTTGAGTAACTTGTCTTTTGCTACGCGTGCAGTATTAATTTGTGCAGGACTGGAAGCCAAACTTCTCTGCTCTCGAATGGCATGACAGCATGGGCAGTATTTCCTCTAGTGACCTCTACATGCGCATGCTAGTGAACGAGCTCAAAAACAATATCAAAACACTCCAAAGCTCGAGTGGTATCCGTGTCCGGTTCTACATCTAAGGTTACATGGCGAGGGTGACAGGTGTATCAGCCCACTCACGCACGTTTAGCTTCTGCTTCTTTCTCTCGCTCTTCCACATGGCTGGGCACTACACGTTTTACGGCGGCGGGCGCAACATAGCGTCTACCTGGCTGTGAGACATGGCACCCGTCATTTACATGGGCGACAACGACATGCGCATCTTCGAGAACCATGTTGGAGGTGACTGGTTCGACGCGCTGCCTCCAAAACTCGCAAATGTTTCGGTCCACCGTTCGCGAGCGTACTGGATAGATGATATTCGGGGGGTCAGAGTTTCCAGGACATAACCGCACTGCCACTGCGCAAAAAGGATATCTCTCAGGAGCATTCATCCTCAATCCGAATCCCACAAATCCGAGTTGCTCCGCGCCACCCACCCATCAGAGCTCATAGAAGAGATCTCCTCTGTGCCACAGTAGTTGCAGCAAGAAATGTAGCCAGCTCAGGTGTATTATGACATGCTAACGCGTTCAAGGTTGGCGGGACTCGGATGCCCAGCGTCCCAGGACAGGCCACGTGAGCGCATTTCAAGCCGGATACAGCGGCCCGAAGCACTCAGCAAACGCTCAGCCTGGCCAGCACATGAATTCTAATCATTTTGACTAGGCAACAATTTAAAAGAAAGATGAATGAAATGGCGAAAAGAGCAAAGTCGAAAACATTCAAAGTCCAAGCCACGGAATTTACTGAGGTCCAACAACGTCCAGGTCATCACCGGGGGAAGTCCTGACCCAAGCGCATTGCCCTTCACTAGTGACCCAATCCGAAGTCTCGAAAATGATCTTTTCAATGGGATGGATCGTATCGCCCGTGATGGGGACAGGCGACCTCTGCCAACCCTCTTCGATTGGGAGACGTTCCTCTCTAAAGAACACATCGACAAATCTACAATGCAGTCAGCCAACTTGGTAATGCCCCTTGCACCGACGGCAAACTCACTTCTTCGGCGCCTCCCCGGTGGTCGCATTGCCCATAACACTCAGATAGAGCGCGCTCTCCCTGGTCCGGATGGTCATCTCGCTGAGCGTGTTATGCGTCTGATTGTTGTCCCTCAACGACTGCTGCAGACGCTCGTGCTGAACAGCCCCAGCAGAGGAGGCATTGTAATTATCCGATCCCGGGTTCGAGTTGGCCAAGACGGTGTAGATCTCCTCGTTGAACTCCCAGTTGCTGCCGAGGGCTTCGTCCATACGGGAGATGGACGCGTCGTGCTCGATGTTGCCGTGGCTACATGTTCGAGTCAGGATAAACATAAAGCGAGAGGGTTGGTGAAGACGAACAGTCTGACGTCCTGCAAGCTGAAGGCATCCCAAGCGTACGTCGAGGTCAAGAGACTGACTCTGGCAGCGAGGAGAATCACCTCGGGCTGGACATTGAAGCCATCTTAAGAAATTAGAAAATATCACGATTAGTGGTAGACGCGAAAGAAAGCCTTACCATTGCCGGCTTTCATCATGATCGGGATAGTGATGTTCTTGCCGTCGCGAGGAAGATAACCATGATTGGCAAGACTGTGTAAGTTGAAAGCTCCTTAGAAGTGCATAGCGCGTGAAAGAAAATACACCGACGCGTTCAATCCAGGACAAGGGCTCCTGACATCGTCGGACCAGGCGCAATGAATTTATGATCATCGTCACTAAGATGATGACCGCCACCGGGGAAAGCACTAGCTTGCTTGAGAAGGGCAAGAGCGGGAAGAACAAAGAACAAGGACGAGATGAAAACCATGGTGAATAAGATAGAAGGAAGTGAGCGAGATGCCTTTCCTCCTCAACAGCCATGGGTTTTATACGCTCGTCAACGTAAAGCTTCCCCAACTTCTCAGCATGGCTCATCGTGAGTATGCGGTAAACCGGCGCCTGTGATTGGGTAAAATTGCTAGAACGAATGACCTGGGAGTTGCCGATGTTGGTACAAAAGCGAGAGTCATGACTGGACAGCCGCCGATCCGCCGACATGCGGTGATACATCCAGTCATCCGCATCCTTCACGCGTCCAGGCTGAGTAAAGAGAAGGTTTGGACGTCGTCACAAGCGACGGAGGGAGGACTTTGCTGCGGATACACGATGTGAGACGAAGAAGTTCTGACAAAAAGGTCCGCTGCGTAGATGATTGTCGCGGCGTGTTACATACTACGAACATTGTCAATGAACGCGGAAAAGATGTGGAAAAATGCCCGACCCACACTTCTCCTTTTGACTTCATCTTCGCCACTCACATTCTCGTATTATCCATCTCGCAGAACCCCGGCCTTATTGATTCCTATAGTGCCTAGCGAGAACATTGATATCAAGGCCTTGACACTTTCTTCATCTGGTTGGTCGCAAGGCCGTCGATTCCTGCTTCAACCGCCACACCTAGAATAAATTCTCGACGCGCTCAAGAAATTCGGGGTACTCACTTGGCCAGAGGGAGGCCTCAAGATATTGGTGCTGGGGAGCCGATCTCACGTCACTTTTGTATCAAGCCTTCATTTGCGAACGATGATAGCACGAGTTGAATACTTAGCAAACTGATACTTAACAGTGTAGCAACGTGGCGGCTCTTCGCGTCTCTTTTCTGAGTCGCGACGGGAATACGACTGAAATCAGTTTGTAAGTCGTAATGAACATCAAGTAGAAACACTAACACGCCAATTCACAGCCCATATAGTCAACGTTAACATAATAGGGACACATACTTGACCTTCGATATCAGCGTGTGTCAGGGAAAGAGATGTCTGCGCGAGTGCTAAACTTCTTGATGGAAGGACCAGAAAACAATGGCAGAGCCACAACCAAAGCGATGATACAGCGGAAAGAAAGATGTTCTACAGATGATTCAATAGTGAGCAGGCAAAATCAATCTTGCTCTGCGGCCGTCTGATCGCGTGGTCGGTATGTGACCTCCTGGTCGCGAAGTTCAGCTTCAATATCCTCAGGTATCCTCCCTTTCACGCGGACAGCATATATCCCGCGCACAAATGTACCTACACATGCATATGTGTCAGCAAAGCGCGAACAGAATAGAAGGAAAACGGACTAGTTCGCTGCCATTTAGCTACCTAGCTCTTCTCCGGGCTGATCATCGCTATCATGCCGTCAAAGTACTGCGATGTGCAGCTCAATATCCGTTCGGGATTGCCTTCAAGCTGAGGCAGAAAAGCACATTTTAGCTATACACTGCTGCAGCCGTAGGACACGCTTACATGCAGGACGTTCTCGCAGTTGGGACAGCCGTTGGCGCGAAAGTCACCACTGGTCTGAATGATGGAACATAGCAGACATGCCCTATTGTTCCGGCTTTTGGGCATGGGAATGATTTCTGGGACTTCCTTTTCGTGCGACATGATGGCGGTTGCAGATCAAGCTGTAGATGGACACGTGATCATCGCGACGCTCTTTTGCAAAACCACCAAGATGTCCATGGTCATTCCCGATGCCGCACCAGAAGTCAAACGTCGCGCACTGGCTTATGTGTTGTGTTTCTTTCTCGCCTTTTTCGTATTCTCAATAACCGTCGCGTGTTGCTTGGCTGCCCGCCGGAAGAGATCCAGGCGGTACAATAAGCGCATTTACATTCTAGTAGGTACCAATACTTGGAAGCAACTCTACACTTACTAAGTAGAACTATAGACAAACAACCGCTCTTCATTGCACGACCAGTCCGCGCCGACTACTCCTGTTCGCCCGTCTATCTCCCAACTTGATCGCTCCTCCTTGCCCGATTCCCTGAAGTCAAATCGCCTCTCTACTATGATCGCCTCGCCTGTAAGGCTCCAAAGCGACCACTGAACGTCCAGAAGTGTTCCAAGTCGACTACCGCATGCCCTTCTCAGTGCTTGGGATGTCTAATTCAAGATGTAGACTCCAACTTCTCGCCCTCTTGCTCGCCGCTGCTCCTGGATGGACAGAAGACTCCTACTCCATTGACTCCCGTTATGAGCCGTCGTTGTTCCTTGGTTGAAAGTTGAAGTTTGGAACTACTACTACGCTGTGCCCTCGAATTGTTGTATGACTGGAAAACAAACTTCTCATCTTGATCTGGACTGAAGAGCATCATTGAGATCTAAACCTGCTCTCTGAACTCGGTCCAGGGAATCTTCCTTTCTTGACGTCCTGGGTATGTTTCCATTCGAGTTATCGGTCCAATCAGAAATGGCATCCGTTACAATCAATACGTGTCATGAAATACAAGTATGTACAACGAGCGCAGTCTTCACGAAAGCATAGTGATCACAACGACATCTCCAGCTGCTCCCTCTTTACAGCCTTCGTAATCGCTTCGCACTCTCTCTTGTGTTCCTTCCACTTCTGCATCCTCTCCAAGCTGCTCTGCTCCAGCGACATGCGCACGCTCACTTGGCATCCTCTGCACGTCACGGAACCACCCCAGGTCGCACGGAGCTTGATCTATCCATCGATCGACTTGCATCCAGTAGCTCGTAGTGAACGACCCGGAGCTCGCCGACTTGTGATGGCCCTTGAGTACGACCTTTGTGCTGGATCCCAAGGATGGTACAATGATAACGATGATCCATCTTTATGTAATCTCTCCCCCGGTTTGAGGAGCTGGCGCGGTTGACGCGGCGCGATATGTGGCGTCCTATAAAAGAAATCGTCAGTTCCAGCATGTACTCATCGGAACTAGGAGACACGTACTTCAAGATAGACTTTACATGGTGTCGGCGTCCGCTCCCACTACTTCTCCTCATCTTCTGGTCCGTCCAGCCCCCAAAGCGCACTCTTTTCTCTTCTTCGATGTAGACGCTCCTCGGGACCACATAAATGGCCGCTATACTTGCAGGTCGAGCGCACGGTAAATCTGTGGGCGTGGAGCGACAGCCTGTGCATAAATCGGTATGGGAATTCGGGAGCGCTGTTGTTCTGGAGGGATAACGTTATACATCGCGGCTGGCGCTTGAGCGTGCCCTGCCCAATGCTCTGGAATTGTGGGAACTGGGGTGTGCTGTTGATGGGGAGCGGGTAATAAGCCGGCTCACGTTGCAGAGGCCTGGGTTGCTTGTAGGGCGAGGGCCCTATCCTTGGAGCGTAGAAAGCGGCCTCTCGAACGAGAGGTCTGGGATGATATGGCACCATCGTTTGTGTGTCGGTGATGATGGTGGTGGGTGAAAGCAACGACAATGACTCGCCCAAAACAGCATTTAACGTCCACACCGTACACGTGACGGCGTCATTGTTCGCTGTTTTAGGACGGGAGGGTGCGGTAGCGCAATTGATGCGCCCACCTGGAGCTTTCGAAACCCAAATTGGACAGCTCTCGGGACGTGCTGATACTGATGCTGATGCTGATCTCACTGTTTGATTCTGCTATTGACCTTGAGACAGCGGCGATAAGAGTCAGTGTCACTGTGACTCATAGAATGGCATAGTCTGAGGTACTTGAACGAATGATTGTAACTGACGCCGTATTCACGTTACGGTGTAGCTCGGTCGAGTGGCGTGTACGGATCTTTGATATCAGAAGTTGACAGTGTTATGTTGAAGGGGTGTCCCTATGCTTACGTTGTGCTTCAGTTGACTCGACTTGGTCACTGGTGTAATCAATCTCAGGGTTACTGTATCATCCTCTAACTGGGTAGCGCTTAGGTGCGTGGATCTCAGGTTCACTCGCCGTCAATGATCAGATAGTTCGCACCCAGGTAAGCTATATCGATATCTCTAAACCTCAACAATCTCTTCCGAGATACCGGCTACTCAGAACTCGCTCCGCAAAAGTAGTGCTGGCTCAGCCAGGTACAGCTCTATTTGCGTAGATAGTACAGTGTGTATGGTAATGTACGGGAACGTGTTCTATTTAATGAAAGAAATGAATGCATAGTAGTGATGTCCGTTGTCAATAATGCTGATGATAAAACTACACGATGCGAATTCAAGCTGATGCGAACTTGACGAATATAAATAACGCGCACAATCACAATCTATGTCAGTCTATAAGCGAAACAAGACATATTAGAATCGCAGCAAAGAGCGAACATATACCTCGTTCACATGTGGTCCTCGGATACAAGTCGGTACGTACCATCTCAAAACCAATGCAAGGCAAACGTTATGAGACGACAAATGGTGCTTATTAAAGCTCATCAGCCGAAGGTTATGCTTTCTGGTCCTCCTCACTACTTACCTGGACAAAGTCATATAACTCACTAAATATGTGCATCTTTACAGCATAGCCAACTATGTCCGTCGTTGTCTTATTTCCAATTATTACTCGCCTTCCTGCCTGAGTGAAGATGTATGGTATGGACGACGAAGCTTCAGCCGTGTGTGAGGAGAGTTGGCCATATGAGACCAGTCAACTCACCAGCAGTGGTACACGGTTGAACTGTGGCGGGTCCGCATTCTTTTTCTCTTGTGAAATGACTGTTGACGGTTGACCGTCACCGGTCATCCCTCGTCCGTGCATGAGAATATATCATTATGTACCGGCAATCAAGGACGGTTGGTTGGGCTCTTCATCTTACCATGACCACGACGCGTGAAGCGAGGTTCATGAACCTCAACCCCCCGCCTTACGGACGCGATGGTGTAGCATCTCCCAGACCTAAGTATCCCCCGGGAAACTTTCTCGACACTCACATTGACGAGAATCTTGTTTTGAGGCGCGTTGTGCTACATCAACCTCTGCTAACAACACTAGCAAACGTTGTTGATACAAAACTTGGTGGTTTTTCTAATCGCCACCTGATACCGGATGACTTTGTTGGACGGCCCAGGACTGGTATCAGACCTCGGCCAATGTAAACTCAGCGGACCCTATAGCCACCAACTGGGTGCTGGTTTTGTGGGCTCGCAACTCGCGTCTAGCATATATATACACCCCAAGCAGCCGGAGCTCCTTACATCATTGTCCTGGGGATATTCTCCACTGGATACCTGTGACCAAAACTCATTGAACGTGTTCCTTATTGAACATGTCTTTCTTCGCTTCGCCAACTATCGTGTGATGAAGCCTCACTACTTACAGCGGTTTCATCCAGAAATGCGACCTAAAATGCTGGATATCGGAAAGAAATATCATCACTGTGCTACTACCATGTTCTTTTGTACAGCTGCGCATGAACGTGTCGCAGAGACGCAGGAATTTCCTTGGACCGCTAATTCAACCACAGCCACTCCATCTTCGGCTCCGAAGGTGCCACGACCTCCTGATAATCCTCACCCATTATGGACTCTTCCTAAGCTTGATGCCCCGTCTCACGATGACCACATCCGACGTAGTTCACGTACCGATTCTCCCGTTGTGGACTACTGCTCGCCTGGTCGTGTCAAGCCCTTTGGGAAGGAAAAGTGGCGTGACAACCCTGCTCCATACATTCAAAGAGTGAGTTCATTTCAGCTCTTATACTTTTGTTACAATTTGTTGCAGGCGTGGGCAATCGCAGTAAGAGCTGACACATCGGTCATCGTCTTGACTCTTCGACTGCGGGAACTCTCTACTTATTGGAATTCGACATCGCAAGACGCAAACACTGATCTTGTCTGATTTACTCGATGTGTGTCATGCCCAGAACCCTGTGTATGAGAAGATTTGGGCTGGTATGCACATCGCTATTGCACAGGATTTGATGGAACACTATTACCTCAGGCTAGCGTTGCAGCTCGTTCCTCTACTTACTCCTGGTCTCAAGCGTGCATCTTCAGATCTCGAAGAAGGTTCCAACAAAAAACAAAAGCGCACAATGTCGGCCAAATCTGGTGGCAAGGCATGTGCTACAACTTTTCTACTTGAAGAAATCCTGATTATGTTCAGGGGACTCGCGCAACACCTGGTACGTCAAAACAGCAAGGGGAGACAACCACAAGCCGCAAAAAGGTGAGACAAAACCTCTAGTTCATCACTACTCATTGAGTAATACCCTCTCAGTCTTTCGGTGGAAAAACAGCTAAATCAGTAGACCATGATAAGGCTCGCCACTTTTTGACTAATCACCTTCTGCTAACTGACCTAACCCATGAAGGTCATTGCTCTTTCTTCGGGCACAGCTACGCAGATGAATGTTCTCTTTGTCTGTTTCTCTAACAAGTGTATCACTAACCGTTTTGCAGAATCTCGAAACCTCGTTCTCTCGACACATTGTGATCACCATCTACATTCGATTTGGGCTGTATAACTCTCCAACACCTTCAATTCTTCTGCAACCCGGGCAAAAGCGCAGGACAGCCTACCCTCCCACTAGTTATCTTACATTGGTCTTTAACTCTTGGCTCGGGACAGGTGCAACGGGTGATGTATTCACGGCCACCATTCCGAATGTTAAGCACAGACCGATAGTTGTGAAGCTAGCGACGACTTTCAATCGCCTATGTCGATTACGACACGAGTACTCTGTTTACGTTTACTTAAAAAGCGCCAACGTCAAGTGTATTTCACGGGTGTACAGTTTTTATCAGGATGCTCACCGTAGCGCTGGTGCACTGATTTTGAGCAATGATGGTGGCCCACTTGGTGGGCGCCGAGCTAACTCACGGCTGATGAAAAGTATAGAATTCAATTTCATTGAATAACCACCCTCTGATCACTTCACAGAACCCGTATCCGAGCTGCGGTGTCCTCCATTCACGCGGCGGGCGTCTTACATCGCGATCTGAGAACATGGAACATCTTGGTCAATGATGCGGGTGGCATTTCCATTATCAACTTTGACAGGGCAAACACTGATGCGCAAGACAAGGACATTCAAGTCGAATGGGAGCGACTGGAAAAACTGCTGAAGGGCAAGCATGTTCAGAATGGGCAAATCATTGGGAAAGATGGAATGCCTGCAACATTGGCGAGCTCGTGAACGATAACCCGGATGCATAGAAATGATATTATAGGTAGCTCTCGACAATACCTGTGGTCGGTCCTTAACGTATCCCTGGTTTCTATCTGCGTGGACGACACGGCAATTCCAAATCGGGTAACTGTGACTGGCATTATTGTTTGATCATCTGATCATCTGAACTTGTCAACTGCAGTCAAGACGGGAACAAAAGACGCGTTGTCCCGGCATAAAAGCGTAAGTTTCCTCTTTCTTTGTTACCTCTCATCACGCGACAGCATCAGACCGTCCGGCAGATACCGCGTAAAGCACCCCAAGATGACCCAGCAAGGAGCTCCTACGCTCAAACTGAGGAGAAGCGTTTACATTGGAAGGAGTCTAGTGCTGGAAGCACTGTTCAGGTCCCCGCCGAAATCTTTCTGCCCACTACACTAATCTCCTTCCTTCACTCTTGGCGTAAGACCGACCCTTGGTTGCTCACGTTGAAAAAGGGCTCAAGGCAGAGAACATTTTGAGCCGCAATGGCTGGGCAGCAACGTGTGATACCAAAATTCCATTTTCAAGAGACTGGATGACATCGCAGAAAGTATTCATGACCAAAGCATGGATTGGAATAAGACGAAGCAGCATTCCAAACTCCAGCAATGCACGACTCATCTCATCTGTCGATTGAACCATACAACGGCCTCTGAGGCTCGCGGAGGATCTATGAGGACAGACACCCGCTTCATTCTCATCAAGGAGGATGGCAAGGCAATCGATAGCGAGCATATTCCGACGTCGGCAGTTGTCGCCGTCGCTGAGTTCAAGACTAGGTTGAACGCTTAGAACCGGATAGATGTATGTGTCCCCTGGTTTTACATTATAACACATTTTTCACCTGCTTTTAGAACGAAAGCAACGTGCTCGGAGCCGTCGTCATATTCTTTACGCTGACCCGTGTCGGCGCTCTGTGATTGCATTCACCATCGAGGACCATTTGATGCAGTTCTGGTACTTTTCCAGATCGCATATTGCTGTATCTGCTGCATTCGATTACCATGCGGTGAGTTGGATTGTATCCGCTTATTCTTCGCTCTCTTACCTTTGTCTCAGAATCCTAGGCTCTTCATTCGTTTTGTCATCTTTATGACCTTTGCCCCCCTCGAAGATCTTGGATACGATCCCACAGTCAAGTGTGTTCAAGTCGGCGAGGACTTAAACATTCAGTATAGCTTCACTATTGGCGACAAAGTGTACCAGACCACCGGAGTTATCTATAAATGAACCTCGACATTGTCACTCGTGCCACACGGGTATGGGAAGTCGTAGAGCTCGACTCCAACTTTCAGCCCATTGGTACACACAAGGTTTTAAAGGACGTTTGGCTGTACTTTAACACAACACCGGAGTCGCACATCTACAACGCGATCTTCGCAGCCCTTTGGCAATTGAATGAAGATGGCACCATCCCGGAGACCGAGCGTCCTCCTCCATTGCAGCCAGGCTCCTCCTTGGAGGAGGATGCAAAGCACTATTTCATGACCATTGTTTCAGACTCGGTGGTCTCGATAAATGGCCAGCCGGATGAGGCGAAGGAGCTGCCGGAAGGTTACGTCGAGTTCTTCTATACTGAAGCAGTGGACAAATTCACGATGGAGGCTACCATCGATGGCACTCTGTGAGGAGAAGTCGATGATTGTACGCCTAAGCTGAAGATGGCCGACAGAGCTCCATATCCGCACAAGAAAAGGATTCATCGTCGCATTGTATTCGAGGAAGTGTGCTGCACGCTCTACAAGGTCCTCTCCTACGCCGACTTTACGAAGGGAGTTGCACAACTTGTCTACGGTAACGTTCATTCTTTCTTTTCCCATAGATAGACCTGGTTTGTCGTAGGCCTGGAATTCCTGCGCTGAGCAGGATTTGTCCATCGCGATATCAGCCCGGGGAATTGCCTTATTTACAATGGTCAAACAAAGATTTCCGACCTCGAATACGCCCGCCCGTATGCTGCCCCGGGCCATGGCGCCGCCCCGCTTACGGTAAGTGCTCCTGCCATGAATTATGACGTCACTCACGGAGTGTGTTAGGGCACCCCGGGATTCATGGCTGTGGAATATCAGCGCGGGCAAGGGGGTTCCAAAATTAAAATTTTGTACACAGGGCCGTTTAATTTTTTCGGACCTCGGCGTAGACCCTACCTACCTCTATGACGTCATATATAGCACGTGATGTGTTATTTACCGTATTGGTACTAGCCCCTGACCCCACTTCCTTCCCCGCACCATCATCTACGGCGCTTTCCTCCTCTTGTGCCACAGCCGTCGCATGCCCAACGCGGCGGAATAAAATCCATGCCTGTACAGGCCATATGGAACTTTCCTTCTGGTCAGTAAGATTGTTATTTGACGCGAAGATGGCACTTACCCATCCCGTCTCACATCCAGCTCGCGTGCACTTGGCCGCACTTTCTCTCTCTTCCTCTGCGACCTTCACACCACTTACGCATTCGCCGAGCATATCTGCCACTGTCTTCCTGGCCCCGTTTTGACCTCACAACCGCATGCCGGACATAAAGCGGTGTTATTATCAATGATTTGGATCTGCGCTAAGATGAGAACATGTCAATAAAGTTTGCTGATGTGACTGACATTGGTTTCTGTATAACTCTGCTGATTTGAGGACATTATGTGAGTAGCTTCGGCGGGTGAGCGAAGGCGGAGCAAGGGTAGTTACTATATTTGGACAGCTGTTGTCTGCTACACGTTTTAGCATTGCCGCAGGCGCGGATATGTCTCATTATGGTATAGAATGACAGTCAATACTTCAATACACAATTTGGGACCCAAATATCGCCCGAAATACCATAGTTTGAGAAAACTTTTTTGGGACCCCGAGGCTGACCCTACCTACCTGCCGGATGTATCGGACTTTAAGTCCGGAACCCCCTTGAGCGCGGGACACATTTGTTCGATCATCATCCTTCACCCGTTACAATATTCCTCTTTCCTGGGGAGGCACCGCCTCCCACACCTACTCCATGGTTCAAGTTCAACTTTCTCCATGACCTCGAGTCCGTTATCTGGATTTATCTCTGGTTCTTACTGGATACGCTCCCTGAAGCTTTCACTCCGGCTCAGATCAAACAGCACTCCACTACCATCTTAGCCCTGAATTATATGCTGTTCAATGGTTCCCTTAATGTCTCGGCTGAGCGTCTAAGCTTCGTAGAGCATTGCACGATCCGCAGATGCACATATTATGATGTTGTTGACGCTCTCAGGGCGGTGCATGGCATAGATTTCAAGCTACTCAAAGCCTTGCAATTCTTTCAAAGTCTATGCACTGCTTATCAGATCGTGCAATTGTCACAGCACCTTCTGGCAGAGTCGCCACAGGCGACGCACTGGGACCGCAAAGTGTTCCTGCACAAGTTTTATCAAGCCATCCACATTTATCTTATGGACGCGCACGAGCAGATGAAGGACAAAAGTAATGCAGCGCAGCCGCTTAGCGACAGTCTGCGGGAGGCAAAGCACCGAGCAATGCAGCGCGCTGAGAGGCCAAGTGCGAACAAGAGGGCTCGGACATGTGAGGACAATGAGGACTATGTACCTCCTGTTCGGCCAGACGAAGATGAGGACTCGGACGCTGCCTCGGACTCTACCTCAAATGAGACATCGTCCACAACGGAGGAGACCCAATTTTGGAAGAAGAAGAGGCAGAGAGGCGATTGGGCTTAGGCTTGGGCAGATTTCCCGTGATTTTGTTCTCTCACATATCTGTCTCTCTTTCTTCCGTCTCATCTAGTATATATTTTATGAGCGCATGTACTTCAAGATGCATGTAGGATTACTTATCAGTCTTCCCTCCATACTATGTGCTCTGCCTTGAGATACGTAGCCAGTCCACCACCGGCACCTCGATATCAAACACAAGCAAACCCACCTATTCAAGCAGCCTACTAGCCCCCGAAGATATTCAACTGTGCCATTCTCGCCACCGCCTTCTCATCCTTCGAATGCCACCAGTAGGTATTCAAGTGAACCACCTCCTCCACCATCGACGGCATCTTCCCGACCTGTACACTCACCACCTATGCCGCCACCACAAAGAACACTATCTATGCCGCAGCCTCCTCCGTTTCCTCCCAGACCACCTGTTATGCAGCACTCCCCGCCTCCCCCGCCTCCACCTCCACCAATTCAGCAACAACAAACTCAGCGTCCCCTTCCGACTCCATACCAGAATTCTTTGACACAGCCGAACAATAGAGACTTAATGACGGATGTGGGCAAAGCCGTTGGATCCATGGCATTGAAGAGTGTAGGCGGAGCTATGCTCAGTGCACTTAACGGAGGCCTCTTATCGTCGGATGTCGTCGACGGCCTGAGCACCATATTTTACGGTATGGGAATCGGAGGAGACACTACAGCGAGCATACCAACGAATTTTGGCATTGACTTTTCTCAGCTCTAAGCGGTGGCGCAGGGTCAGCCTGGCGCGGATTATCAGAGTATCATTGATTTGATTCTTCAGACGCAACAACAACAGCCCCAGCAGCAGTCTTCTGGTATAGACTATCAGGCGATTATTAGCGAGTTGCTGAAGATACAGAAACAGAGCACACATCCTCCAGTGGCGTACCAGCCTCCGGCGGTGTACCATCCGCTGTCATTCCAGTCCGCTCCCGCTCCGGACTTTGCGGCCATGTACAACCAGTCGTATCAGAATGGGATGCAGCAGACGATACAGATTATGGAAGACGCGATGAAGCCGAATCCGTACTTGCAGCAGCAGATGCAGGGCCAGTCGCAGCAGACAATACAGATGCTGCAGTATATTGAGCAGCAGCAGTTGCAGGCAAAGCAGAATTTGATAGATATGATGAAGGCGCAAAACGCCGCGTTGTTTGGGGCGGCGCCCTCGGTTGGGGAGCATCAGTTGTATTATGGAGGTGGTCAGCCGTCGTTTGGTGGTACTGTAGCGTTTCGACCGTAACTTCACAGCCTGTGACCCATTATGGTCTGAAGTTACAGCGAACAGCTTCACAGACCCTTAAATTGCCTTTTTTGGACAGTTCCGCTTATAGCGGGACCTGAAATTTCCTTATTTGGAGGCTCGTGCCTGACCAAAGTGGTCCGTGACCCGTTATGATGTATATATAGCTTCACTTCAAAGACCCCCGTGACCCGTTATGTGAATTTGCGGTCGAAACACTACAGTAGTAATGGACATGCATCGTATGGGCATGGACATTCATCTTTTGCGCCGGGACATACCAGTGGGGGACACCCTCCGCAAGGAGCTCATACGTTTGGAAGCCATCCTCAGTACGGTCATCATCACTCGTATATGCGGTAAATTTCCAAAAATCACTTTGTATTCAAAACTATTGGTGTTGTATACCTATCAATTTGAGCAACTGTCTTTATTGTACAGCAACAGCAACGCCATCGCGGATCGGAACTTTGAAGCAGAAAGTACAAGGGAGGACTCCGAACTCAAGATTTCTTGAAGTACTAGACTCGGAGTTGGCTAGCCCAAGCGCAGCGGCCTTTGCTGATGGCTCCACAGGACGCCTCAAGTATCTGGCACCCTTCCTCTCAACGCGTCGTGTGGAACCAGGCAATGTGAGACTGAGCGTGGATTCGCCGTAGAAAGCGTTCTCCCGCTGGAGAGGGCGGGCATTCAGCCATGAACACGATTGATGCTCATTCCAATGTAACGATGCTATCAAAACATGATATCTGTTACATCTTTACCGTCTATTGTCAGAGGATCGAGAACGGGCGCGGGAGGTTCAAGAAGAACGAGGTTAAACTATGTGCACTAGTCAATACACCAGTTCGTAGTAAAGCCTAGTAGATTAAATGAAGTACGCACACTCACCATTGGCCTTTTAGTGAATCACGTAGCCGCTGTGTTAATCATGGCTGACGCGATGTAATCTTAATATGTCAATATCCGGAACTCCTGGAAGAGCAAACACTTTTCGTATGGCCGTCGTCTAGCCTGATCCAAATGGAAAAGCGAAGGTGATTACTGTGCTGTTTCCGCCACAAAATCAACGCGCTTACTTTATGTCGGCACCAAACGAGCAGACCTGACGAACGAGTGTTGTCCTTCTCCGGCTTGGCCGGTCAATGAATTTTGTTGTGAAGGAGCTATGGCCGCACTGAAGGTGGAGGTACCACGTTCCTAGGAATACATGAGCTCAATATGTCAAAAGCAGGGTTTCAAAGTGCTGAACAACGCGTATTTTGCTTGCGATCGAATCTGCTGAAAAAGGCCGGCCGGATTTTGGCAACAACTTGGACGACACGTGGACAACGCGTTTAGGGTTGACCATCGACGACTATGGTACTGCATCCGTCCCTCGTCCTAACTGTCCTGGCATTGCTCTTCCCAGTTTTCATCTCATGTTGGCGCCGCGGTATGCCTCATTAACACTTCAGGTGATCTAGCTCATGTTCTAGCCAGCCTCCTCGTGGTGGTCAGCAAAGAAAGTCGCGCCACAATTATCTG
>JADNYV010000705.1:0-17674 GCA_015501055.1 Mucidula mucida
GGGGTATGGACTATAGCCCTGTCATGTTATTGGCTTTTCAAAAATTGTCCACATCTGATTAAGGTAAGTAGTCTTACCAAAGTAAATCCTCATAAGGTTAAGCTCTCAGTGCAATAGATCACATGTTCATATTTGTTAAACTGTTTTTTGTAATGATGTGTTAATAATTTGAAGTCTATCTGCAATTAATCAGCCAGTATCTATTGCTTGTAGTCATACTTTGTGTGAATTTTACAAACTACATGTATGGCTTGTTTCTACAATCCCTAATGACACTTCCATACACATGCAACCTAAGCGCCACATATCCCTATCTCTTGTTCTTCCCCGTTTGAAAGTAGTGGCTCTGGACAAGAAACTCAGCACTCTTAATTTCAATGCACTCTATTCCTTTCATTTCCTCATCCAATGTTTTAATTGCCCAAGCAATCTTGTTAACCTCTGAATTATCAATGTGTTGTTAGCTCTACATTGCTCTGATCCTCATCTATAAGGAACAGAAAGGTGTTTTAAGCCCGCCACCAACCCCAAGCAATTGCGCAGGGGCTGGCCAATATGCCCAATATGTTTGAAAGGGTGAGGAAGAATGTATATGGTGAGGAAAGAGATGGCAAAAGGAGACAGTAACAATGAAAGTCATATAACAATGTGGCTTTGGATGCAAGCTTAGATATTAGATAACAATAATAAATTAAAAGACTAAACATGCACTATTTGGGTTTAGACATGTCCACAACATTCAGCCGTACTCTTTGCTGCATAAGCACATTTAGCGCTTATGTTTATATAGTGGCATCACCACAAAAACAAGCCCATGGTTCATGCACAGAAAAAGTAGTTTATAATTAATGCTGCCTTTTTTATAAGGCGGCATTGACACAGAGGCAAACACCTGAACACACTCCAGAGCGTATACAAGGGTGCAGCATCCGGTGCAACGCCAAACCGGTCTAGAAAAGCGCAAGACAAGAGATAAAGCAAGTTTGAAGGCCTTAGAGTGTTTTCTGAGTCTCACAAGCATGGCGCCAATGTTAGGCTGTGATAGTAAGTGATTAAAAGATCTTATCACAGCCAGCAGATTGTTATCCAGCAACTACCAGATGTTTGCCAAAGCCGCACCCAGACCAAGTAATCCGGACCCGCACTATTCATTAGAACTTGAAAGTTATGCCACACGCTTAAGGAAAATTAATGCAAGAATGTGGTGTAGTAGCTAGCATAAGATAAAGGCATACACAATAAAATATAAGCATGCAACATGTACACAAAACACAAAGCATGTAATATGTAGCTTGAGTAACTGTGACTGATTTAGCTTAGTTAGCTTGTCATTCACAACCCACCGTGATTGTCCTATGGTGGTGCGTAAATTCATTCACGCAATATTATTTATGCAACATTGTCACTGTGTTGCCTCTTTTTTTTTAGATCTATCACAGAGCTGATTCTAGAATTCACAATCATTGTGCAGTGTTAAAGTTACATTTGTACTATCTGATTTTTGTTCAACAAGGACCCTTAAAGGTAATTGCTATGCTTAATAACATGGAGCACTGAGAACTGCTTTATGCGCTACAGATTCAAAGTTTATAAAAAACTATAATCATAGACACATTAAATTATAAATAGAGTGTATAAGACACAATAATACACATGTTACAATTTCACTGTTAAAATCATTACATTTTGCAAAATCTATACAAGACTTTGAATGATATAGTTACATGTATACTGTATACTTTTAACCGTAGGTTTGCCAGGTGTAACATATTATATGTTAAACTTATATGAACCAAGTTTAATATCAGGCATAGAGCTCAGAAGTGTATTTGTATACAGTTTGCAGAGGGGGAAGTTGAATATGAGATGCCTACATCCCATCAGCTCCTAGAATTGGTGGCGCATAAATTGCACTTATAGCCCAGTGGGGTTAGCGAGGAAGAGAACCAAGTCCACTATTGCACGCCCAAATTACCATATTTGGACATTCTGCTGCAGGCAAGAGCAAAACTATTGCTGTTTTAGGGTATCAAACCCTGAAATTAATGTTCATAATATGTTATGGAAGGCTAAAAGTTTGGTTCAAAGGCCCATATAACGTGTTATTTGAATATCTAGTTGAAAGTATACAGTACACAGACCCTAAGCACTTTGAAGCTACTACAGTTTTAGGAGACTCTCTTACAACGTAAAGAGACTTCAAGGTAGTTAACATGAACCTACGTAAATATGGCCAAATAGTCTTAATAAATTTATATAAAACTACAAGTGTACCTAAATATCAAATACTGTACTAACATAACCAGATCTTCACAGCATGTTACATGTTATGCTTGTGAATTAACTTATTATTAGTTCACACAGGGTCCAAATTCCTTATTGAGAGTGGCAAGAGGCGGTGCGTGTAAAATTTCCACATCTGAGGTGATTTCAATAAATTTCTGGGCTGTTACATGTTATAGAAGGTAAATAGGTTCACTTCACAACACCCCATGATGTGTTATGTGAATTAGCAGTTATGTTAGTATAGTACCTAAGGTGTTGGCATTATATCAACATGCCAGAACTTTTGGAACACCCAGACTTTGTCTGAATAAAAATAAAAGACAGTGCATGAACAAGAGTCTACTACAAAGTATACCTACCCAAAAACTAGAAACATGTAACTTTAGAAACTTTAAAGCAGTATAAAAACAGAAAGTAGGTGAATATAAACTTCTATGTTAGTAGAGATAATGATCTACAAGGACTACTATTTCCTAAAATTAGCAAATCACCAATTCCTATTAAGCACACAATTGTGAATAATACCTTTGCTTTTATGTGCATTAAGAACATATTAGACCCAATACAAATTGCAAATAAGGATCAGTATATCTATAAAAGAAACCAGCATGGACATGAACCTCTATTTACATACTGGAAATATTGAATATTATTCTAAGAGCTAAGATTCAGATCTATAACTAGAATTAAGAAACCAGTTAATAAGAGACTAATTAAGACTTACAAGTATATTGCAAAGGTTTGAGAAGGCTAAGACTTAACTCAAGCCCAACATGGCTATATCCTAGCTTATCAACATATTATATTAAATCTATTCACAAGGTGCGTAGTATTCAGGACTTTAGAACTATGGAGTTTTAGAACTACAGTTATCTCCTGAATACAAGTTTTCCAAATAAGTAGTAGATTAGTAAGTAGTATTGTATTATTGGGACCTGGCCAGTACTATAAAAGCAATTGTACATTATTGTAGACAGTTAGTTAATCTGTACCCTGTATATTGCTTAGTTCATAGCAAATACAAGCATATCTTTTAACTCAAAACTATCATTTTCCAACATTAAGTTTAAGAACCTTAGAAAGAGAACCCCTTGAATATAAGTACCAGTAACTGGGAGTTCTTTAGATTAGTACTTTTAAGTCTTAGGAAAATCCTTGTAAAAGTTCCTCTATCTCTAGACAGAGTTTTAAACAACCACAACAAGTTATTAATTTAAGGTAACTTAAAAAAATGTAAAGACTTCACACACCTGCAACTGCTTTGGATTCATATAAGAAGTAGACTCTCAATGTTAGTTCAGAACAAGCTTGGTGTACATAGTATTACTTTGGGACTATTGAAATTCCCAAAAATGTTTCCCAATAAGCATCTAGTTAGTTTAGGTGATTTAAAACAAGACGGTCAACGTACAAACAGTTAATCCCGTAACTTGTGTACCTAGGATCTAAGGCATTAGCTAAAACAACTGGAACTTTCTTTTCTTCTGGAATCCTACAAGTTTTAGATTCTATATCTAGCCCCCTTCAACTTTGCACTTTATATTAGTTTAGAGAGTATACCTTACACATTTGCTTAAACCCTTTTTAAGTTAACAAAAAGATTTAACTGAAGTTGTAAATTGTTATGCGTGTTGAAGTCAGAACTTCTATATGTTCATACAAGTTGCAGCAACTTGTTAGTATTTATACATTACCTTTAATAAGATTTCTTATTGTATGTTTGGTTTGTGTGTGTGTTATTTCGTGGTGTATTTCTACACTGCACATCAACAACAGTGATACTGGTGTTTAGCTATATAAATAGAAGGGCCAAACTGAGAGTATGAAACACATATTAACACAATGTAGGACAGCAAGAACATAAAGTCTAGAATCTAGCAAGCCTATTGTGGAGGTCAAAATAAGGCAACAAATTCTGCTTTAACCTTAGCAACATAATGACATGTAGTTACAGTCATCACCTATTTCACCTGTACTGCTAGTTGAACAACATATTTGTTTTATCATCCGGTATGGATTCTAAGCCCAAGGCAACAACTGGCGTAAGTACTAATTCTCATCAACCATAAGTCTTGGTGCCCTTGTGTCCTTAATTCTCTTTGGTACAGTGATATGTTACAGGTATATATTTATACAATATTCAGGCTGTGTTTTAGCGCACTCTGCTTTTCCCATTGTTGATACCAACCGTTTGACTTTGTCTTGGCCCGGTCCTGATCTCCTACTCCCATCACAGTACTCCTGCTGCCGGCGCACAGCAACTTCCTGTAACACTACGGAAGCGTAAGCACCCAATAAAGGATGCCTACTGCCTTTAAACAAATCCTCCTTGGACGCCAGAGAGCATACAACATGCACTCATCTGGGATCTGCTGGGACTAACCTACATAGCTGAGGATTGGAAACCTACAGCATGCTACCAATTATTGACACAGGCTATGGCAAGAGTCTGCTTTTTAAGGGCACAGCCATACTAGCTGCGAAGGGTAAATTAAGAGAGATTAAGATGGGAACAACCAGAAAAGTTGTCTCACAATTGTTATTATCCCTTTGAAGGTGCTTGCCAAGGACCAGGTAAACCACAAATTATCTTCATATTGGTGTTGATTTCTTCTGGGTCTAGGCTCAATTTCCCATTGATGAGGAGATGTGACCACCCCAGGAGGTTTAACGCACTCCGACATCAACACAGCAAAGACAATCGAAGCACCTGTCGGGTCCCGGACAGAGTTAGTGTCCGAACTATTGGGTGTACATTGTTGGTGCAGAAATTGATGTTTTCTGTCACGGCATTAGTACATATCTCGTGATTGCGTTCTTTCAGATTGATGAAAGGAATCAAGCAAGCCTCGTTCTCTGTTTGTGTATATATATACATCGCGAGGTGTCTGATCTTCAGAGAACAATGAAGCCTTTCATCAGACGCATCTATTCAAAAGTCCACTGCCTCCGGGTCGTCTGACCTCTCACCTCTGCCTCTCTTTTCTCGCGACATTGCTACTACTGTCTACGCACTCTCTAACATTACTACCTCCTGCCCTGATTCACAGTAGTTCATCTAGGCATAGACTTTCGCCATGGCTCGATCCAGTGTGGTTTTCCCAATCGATAGAATGCCACTCAACCTCTTGGTATGCGAGGTTTTCATGTATTGCAGTTCCGACATGTTCCATGTCTCCCATGTCTCGCAAAGGTGGCGAAAGATTGCACATGAGCATCCTCGTTGCTGGACCACTCTATGTGTTAGTCTTGATCAATGGAGTGGCCCGAGAGGTTCATCTATGATTTCGGACGAAGGCTTCAAAAGCTCAATCACTACATATCGCATTCCCTCGACCTTCCTCTCCACATCACCATCAGCGGATATGTTTCGTCCCTTCTGGGATCTCATACATGCATTAAAATCACAGATACACCGTTGGAGCGCCGTGTTGGTGGTCTGCCCTGTCATATTGGAGAACTTGTTGGATGGCTTCAATGATTCTTGCATACCCCTGCTGCGCGAAATGAAGATGGGCTTTGCCACGTTGCGAGGCCAGAATATCTGCCAACTATCTCCCTCTCGTTCCTCGACACAGCCCATTTTATGTCTATCGTGCTCTCTCGAGGGCCGCGCACGCCCGTTCCGTACCTTTCGTCCGTCCGCTACCTCGTAATTGAATACGTCGATAACGGCGAATCGCCCAACCGCCCTCTTGGACTTCCGACTTTTCGTAACATCCTGACCCTTATTCCGAATGCAAAAGACCTGGTTATAACACTGGAACCACTTTCCAAGGAAGCACATTCCTGTACTGTCTTGCAACACAAAAGTCCTCCCATTACCCATGATGGTATCTGCGCACTGACTGTGGGTCTCGACATGAACTCTCAAGTCACTAGTGTTTTCTCCAACACGTCCTTCCCGTCTTTGCATCGACTTCGGGTGACGGCGATCGCTACGAGGGCATGTGGTTCACGAACCTTTCAGAGGCGTGGAAGCTCTCATCGGACTCGCCGTGAACTCAACTGTTCCCTTTGAGCACCTTTTCCTCGACAAGATGCCCATGCGGTTCAAAGACTTGTTGCACCTGCTGGACGCTCTAAGCGGATTACAAGAGTTGATTATCCACGATCCTCCGTACCCTTCACTCAAGGCATACCGTCCGGTGTCGCAGGAGCTGTTGAACCGTCTGACTGTAGACCGTTCGTTCTTGCCTCATCTGGCGAAACTCGAACTGATCTGCTTTGCTGGCGACGGCCAGCCTGCAGTTACCAGAGAGGAAGTGGATCGGGTTATAAGGAGTAAGGCGGGTGGCTATTCTCGCATTGAAAGAATCGGGGAGAAAGTGTCATGCTTTGCCCGAAGAAGGTGGCCCAGTACAACTTGAAGATTGTAAATAGTGGCCTAGATGCATGTAGATTCTGAATGTGCACACATAGGGTCAAAATGGGAGCCAATCCTCATCGCTCGCATCGAACATTGAAGATGGATAATAACGTGAATAGGGAGGAGGAATATGCCTGTATCAAACTCAAACCTTTACAACTTCGTATGGTTCCAGATCCTTCAACAGCTGAGCCCAGCGTCCCCCATTCCACTCCGACATCGCCTTCCATTCCCAGCTTTCAGCGCCCAGGATAACGCGCATCCAAAGCACGAACCCACCGACCTCCATGTCTGCCCACGACAGCTTGTCACCAACGACAAACTTCTGACCCTCTCGGTACCACTCTGCGACTCCGTCAAAGTCCGCCTTCACCTTGTTCCACGCCTCTGCGCGCTTCGCACCTTTCGGATCCGCAGCATCCAACGTCGGTGTTCCTAGCATCACCGACTTGGTCGTGTCGAAGTAAGTTTGACTTGCGGGATTCAACGCGCGGTGCATCGCGGGGAGAGCGAACTGCCATAGATTCCCAAGCTTCGACATGAAGGCATCGGAGAAGGCGGCGAGGAGGGTGTAAGAATCTGGGCCGAGATGGAAGAGCTGTGGCGTATTGGGATAGGTCTTGTCAAGATAGTCGGCAATAGCGAGAGAGTCGGAGATGATGGCGCCGGTGGACGTGTCGCGAATCAGGGGAAGTGTGTAGTATGGACTGCCGTCGGCTTTTGTGAGAACTGCGGAGATCCCAAGTTTCTCGTAGAGAGGTTTGATGTCTGGATATTCAACCCACACCGTATTGTATTGGAGGCCCTTGAAGTTCAACGCGTATCTGTGTTTGCCTTGAGCTCTTGCCTTTAGTTCGTTCATCGATTGAATCTGACCTTATCTTCCATGTGTTAGGGCTCGGCGAGTATGGACCACCTGGAAGTGAACCAGGAATATCGTAGAAGGTAATCGTGGAAGACATTGCTCGCAAGAGGGTGGACGGTTAATTGAGTAGGCCTGATTCGTGCGCGTTTATATAGTCCTTAGAGGATCGAAGACTCTCAGGAGGTGATTATCGGCAGGCCTAAAGTCATGTGCAGTTTAGCTGCTGCGTCAGCCACCCCAAATTCCACGGATATTGGTCTATATTCGTGTGGGCGTACCAGCTGATCGGGCGAGCATGGGATGCTATGGAATACGATTTCTGTGTTACGATACACAATGGCATTATCGTTAGGCCGGCCCCCATGCGATATTCTAATTGCTGACAACGCGCCGAGCCTTGCTGACTGAGTGACGAGTCTGAAACCAAAAATTAGAACTTCCTGATACGCTCGAATTCAACGACATACCCGAAGCGTTACTCTAGTCTCGAATACATATCTAGTCTATCACTTCAAAAAGTGACACGCCCGTGTCCTCACACCGAACGTCAATCACGAATCCCTGATCCTTTAACTCAAGCAAGTCCGCAACATCTTCGTCGGTGAGGTCTGTGAGTACGTTGTTCAGATGGTCTCCTAAATTCAGAAAAACGCCTTCCAGGCTGCGGCTCTCCACCTCAACGAAGGGCTCCCAACGCGAATAGATCATGTCCACAAGGCTCGAGTCGACGAATGTCCATGTCTGACGACTCTCTAGGACAGCAGAGAACGTAAAACATTCAAGGCGAGATACAAAGCGATGAATCATAGTATGGCTCTGTTCATCATCATCACTCAATTGGCACAGGTCCTTGATGAGAACCGACATCACAGCGTCAACGAAAAGGTTATCTTCTAGCGACATTTGTTCACCAGAGTAACCAATTTCCAGTTCCGTCAGCATTGGAACCAGTTCAAGTACATCTGAGATGCGACCGAAATGTAAATCGCAATTCCATAGCACGAGGGAAGTGAGGGAACAGCGGGATACAATCAGGAAATTGGCGAGGACAGGGAGATATGGAAGAATGTTATGACTGTCGTTATCGCCTGCAGTGAGTGATGTAAGCACCGGAAGGCATAGCAAAGTTAGAAGGTGGCAATCCGTGACCTTGAGATCGCGAAGAGAGTGATGGGTCAAGCGTGGCAGGTTATTGGTCCACTGTCTCCGAAGTGCGCCACGGTCATGAAATTTCACAAGACGCGTGCCTGCTTCTAGGATAGAGAGCGGATCTATTATAGGTTCGGGTAGGTGGATTCCAGAGTGGAAACTGAAACCGACCAAGTTTGGACAGTAGTCCAGAGAAACGTAGGCGTTGCAGATGGAGACATCTTCCAACAACGGGGCGACCTCGAACGCACGTACAACAGGAATCCCATCCACCGCGGCTTCCCATATCCCGTCTGGATCATTGTCATCGAATATCAACTCCTTCAAAGCTGAAATTTGGCCACGAACGGCAATCAGCTGCTTGCTCAGATAGCCTGGAACCTCGAACACGGCACGCTCCCATCGCTCTGAGTGCGACATCAGCACCTTTAAAAGCTCTTGAACCCTCTCGTCCTCCTCATACTCCTCCCGTTGTACAACAAACTCAAATGCCAATTTGCACGAGCCAGAACGTTGCAGCGCTGTCTGAAGGATTGCGACTGGGTTTTTGTACCCTGTCAAGTGATGAGAGTACCCATCCCGTTTAACGTCACACCCCTCAGACGTAATCTGGAAAGACGACCACAGACGAGGCCACTGTGAAGCCGCCCTCCATCGGCGACAGACACGACTAGCCGCCAAGGACTATCATTGCGATTGAAGAGTAGAAATCCATCTGGGCAACTGGAATCACTGGCAAGGGTGGTCATCAGGAAGATCTGCTGGAGAACCTCCAGCGGAAGCTGCCTGACAATGGACAATGCGCCCATAATCTGCTGTTGACGTTCTTGCAAAGCCGCGCGCTGTTCCTTCAATAGGTCAAGAATTGCATTTCGTTCATCAAGCAGACTTTGAAGATTGTCTTGGAGAGAGGTGATGGAGTCTATGTCTTCGTTGAGACGCGTAACGGACGCGTCCACAGACGCGCGGTATGCGTGCAAGACGCGGATGTCATCGAAACAGGCAGGGTTATTGGAGAGTAGAATGTCGTTTACAGAAGTAGGTGGTTTGGGTGGCACATCTGGGTTTCGGGGTAGTTCAGCATGACATGTACAGGTTGCACAGTGAGCCCGAAGAGTGGCCTATGAAAGAGAAAAGTCAGGAAAGCGTTCATAAACTTGACAGGACGTGTCTTGCCATAAATCAAAACGGTCCTAGGGATAGTTTTCTGCAGCCGCAACGTGATGAGATCCTAGGCGGCCTTGGTTCAGGAGTGGTGGTGAAAGGCTAAGATGAATTTGGCATTGTTGATACTTGAAGGCGCCGATCAGACGCGCTCACGTTAGAGAAGGCCGGCAAGTATTCCCTCGCAGAATTGTTATACCTCTATTGGCGTGGTTTTAAGTATTGGTCAGAGTGAGGTCTAACGGTCTATCCACAAAATCATAAGACCCTGAAGTATGTATAGGTACTGTAGTAGGTTCTATACTGTCTACAATCTAGTAAAATATAAACCCCAAGACAGAATTAGAAGATGAGCTGTAGCGTGTACGCAGATAGGACCGTCATGGACAAAAACATCAAGATGTATTGTGGGATGAGGAAAGCAGATAAATGCTCAGCATCTCCAGTGCCACTGTACACTTGCGTGACAAAGACCTGGGTCGTCGCCGTCGGGAGGCAGGAGAAAAATCTACATTCCAAGTCAGTCAAGACCGGGAGAACGCAGAAAAGGAGCTCACATGCAAACGAACTGCAGCACCTTGTCTTCTCGCGAGATGAAATCGACATGAATCAGCGCCTCGCAAATCAACACCCCGAATATTGGCAGTAACAGCATCCGTCCCACCGCCAACGAAAAAATGGCCCCGAGCGGGAGACTCGGCCATTGGCTACGCGGGACATTCAACCTCGCCAACGCGGATCCCAGGCAAATCAAGTTAAGAGGAACACTCGCAGCGCCCATGAACTCTGTAAAGTCGTAGAACACCGCTAGAGGGGGTGACCGTCTGGTGCGGAGGCATATAATATCCATCGACCACAACAAAGAGCGCTTTCAGGGGTTGTATGAGGGCGACAGGGAAGGAGATGATGATGGCGAGCGAAGCTGGCATGCAAAGCGATTGCAAGATGCCCTTGAATACATTCAAGGCGCGAAGGCCGTACGACATAGCGGGAACAACAGGCGATGCGACACCAACTTGCTTAGCTTCTTGTATGGGCGTCAGAGGTCGTGAAGTATAACCATCTCGGCCGACGTCAGTGACAGTGGGCGCTGGTGAGGCGAAGGCGAGTTTTTCGTCTGTAACGCACCCTACTGCGGAAGGCGGCCTCGTGGGTCCTTCGGTGGGAACAACAGTCGTGGCTTCGTCGTAGAAAGAGACATGTCTCCGGGCATTAGGACGGACGATCGGATTACCTGAATCGCTGCTTAGAACTTGTTCGCTGTGACTGGCTTCGACTGAGTGAGGTTCTTCGTTGCCTTGCTTTTCAGGATCAACCGATTGGACGTCTTCGAAGTCCTGATGAGGAGTTCGTTGAATGAGGCGGCGAAATTTCTGAATGGTGCGCAGATGTTTTTGTTTCATGGCTGCTTGCACTTCTTCTGGTTCGATATCGGGACCGTCAAAGTCCATAGCGATCAATCGGTTGCCGCCCAATGGAAAGAATGTAATCTGGAGGCAAGTCAGTCAAAGTAAAACGATCCGTTCATACTGACCATGTAGTACAAGATCAACGCGGAGATGTACGCGACAGACAAATTCTGGTCTGATTCGCCTAGAAAAGGAGAGGAGGCGGTGATGCTCATAATAACAGCCGTCGCTGTCAGTCTATTATCAGGACGGACGCGTGATGAAAAGAATTGCGAACTCACGCAGGTCGCCATAATTACCCCAACCGCCCGCGACAAGGATTCCGTATCGAAAACGATGGGGGACCCAGAAAAGCTGTTTGACGACCCAAGCAATTGCGAAACCCAAGACCTGGTAGATGGCGGCAATGGCGACCAGCGGTCCTGGGGAGTGCATGTAATTAAACAATCGCTATCGTACACAACCGCTCCGTACCTAGGACGCCGATATTCGACGAGTCGAAGGCGGGCACGATTTTTGAGAACATGAGGCATGGCGCTGTGATATTCTTGCTC
The DNA here is from genome assembly GCA_015501055.1 of Mucidula mucida. NCBI lineage: Eukaryota > Fungi > Basidiomycota > Agaricomycetes > Agaricales > Physalacriaceae > Mucidula > Mucidula mucida. Next base: position 11,797 of record JADNYV010000705.1, read on the forward strand.
GGAGGGTAAGCGTTTTTCTGTTGAGTCATGTTATAGCACACACCAAAGCGATCTGGCCAGCTCCTCTAGCTGCTACCGATGGAAAAATGTCTGCCTTCGTTATGATGAATCCTCCCGCGACACATAATATTCTGCGGGCGTCGTCAGAAAGCGCCAGAACACGAGCGAAAACGCACAATTTTATCAGGGGTCGCAAGGCGACAAAGATCAGAGCGCCGACAGAGAGCATTCTGACGATAGTTTACAGAGACGGGAAGAGAAAAAAGTGTCGTTAGTGAGTCATAAAAGTGGGGGCCCATCCAATCAGCTGTGGAAGTGGTTAAGATTAAAAACAACAAGTGGGAACACTGGAAACATCTGGGAAACATTACTTTTATGATCCAGGGTTTCCACGTGGCGGGCGTTTTGGAGATCGAAACTTCAAACGCCAAACAGACTTAGCTTCGTGCACCAAGGTCTGTACAACTGCCTAGAATCAGTTCTCCAAATACTACGGTACTCAGTGACAGTAACAGTCCCTTGTTGGCGTAGGACGCTGGCGACGCTACCAGGAGCTTCGCTTGGCACGGTGTTGTCGGACTTTCGGAACGCTCGGACCGTTATCTAGTCCGATTCGAGACCGGCGTCCCTCTCAGTAGGTCTGTGTAGGTTCGCGCCTCACGCTGGGCGCACAGTCGGTCGGGACTCGGTTACGATAAGCTTGGACTTCACAGATTAGATTACTCACCTCTCTATAATAGCACCTCTTCGTAATAGCACCTCATGTTTCTTTCATATTGTACTTACTTTCTTACTTACTGTCGCATCTCTTCACACCCACGATAATAGCACATCATGTATTTCATTACCTTACAGTACTTATAGGTCTTGCGTTGTAGTCTACAATCTATCGAACAACCCACTTCGCACGCACACGCATCGTCCGAACTGAGTTCTCTGCACGCAGAGCAGTCCGCATCCCTACATCTGGCTCCAAGAACGGTGAATGTTAGTCACAGTGCCCAGGATAGACGAAAATGGTATGTAGACACCTACATCACGTTGCACCAGTGCACCTCGACGAGAGCGCCACTGCTCGTCAGGATGACTGCGTGAGTGTCATCTTGTCTGTCTGGATGAACATGCATGGACTGTCGCACCAGTGCACCTCGACGAGAGCGCCGCTGCTCGTCAGGACGACTGCGTGGGTGTCACCTTGCAAGTGTCAATGTCTGCCTCAAATAGGATAGTGCTCCTCGCCAGGGTGACGGCGTTTGGTGAGCCGTGTGCTGCTGGAGCGACAAGGGGTGGCCTGAGAGCAACATAGGAGGCTGTTTACGGCTGTCGCGGGCGTTGACAGGGAGAATTCGGGTTTGAACCGCGCGAGGATGTCTCTCTTGGTCTGCGCGTACTGTTTCAGGACGAGCAAGACAGATACGCCGTTTGTGTAATAGTAGACGGCCAGTGATGAGGCACTCGATGGTGACGCAGCAACAGATGACATGGACGCGGATGAGTACATGGCACTCTCGTTGCGGGGTTTGGGATAGTCACGGACAATGGATCTTGTTATATTTTCTGTTAATCAATCCGGCTTATTGGGATGACTATCATGGGGTCTGATAGTCGTTCGTCATCTCGTCATGTATGCAGGCGACGGCAACTTGTGTGCCCAATCAAATGTGACATTGCATAGGCGACCGTGAGCGCGGGCCGGAACGCGTGAGCACGGACTCGCCTCTGTCGCTAATATGTGGCAGGGGTGAGCAGCCCCAACTCATACTCATACTCATGTCGAACTTACTTGAAAATCGTAGCTTTCAACTTGGTAAAGTGGAACATTGAAGGATGGTTCTATTCTGGTGGTCAACGTTCCTACATCAGTACTTCACTCGCGTCGCACAAATTTCAAGGGAACATCGTTGATACCCAGTGTCACGACGACGCGAGCATCCAGCACCCTGTTTCTCCACTCTTCCTTCGTCTCGCCTTCGTTTAGAATGGGTTTGATTTCCCAATCCCGAAGTAGCAACGTGAGGAAGCTGACCGCCTCAGTGGTAGCAAATTTGCGACCGACGCATGCGCGAGGACCTAGAGGAGTGGCCTCGTTCAATCATTGTGTAGATTGACAACTTGATGTCAGCACTCACCAACACTGAACGCAGTAAAGGCTTCCGACTCATTCGGTACCCCATACCATCGGGCGGGCTTGTATAACTCGGGTTCATCGAAATATCGAGGGTTGTATTCTGAGGATGGAGATCAGTGCAGTCCTTATAAACGAAAGAAAAGACACCGACGAACGCCAACCATATCAACAACGATCTGCCCTCCTTTCGGAACTGGCATGGATGTGAACCCGTCTTGGCCTAGAGGATTTGGAATTTGTAAGACGGTGTCCTTGGTCGCTTCTCTAATCAGGAGGTGTCCAGCGGCTGTAAACATAGAGTGAGCGATGCTGTCCCTACAAGTCAATTTCGCGCTTACGGAACATTCTGAGAGCCTCGTAGAAGACGGCAAGAACCTTGTCAAGTCGCGTATAATCTTCAACAGTCTGAAAACATGAGATACTTGATGGATTAGTGCGTCAGGGCGACTCACGGGTTCGGCTCGTCCATCTAGGACTTGTTTAATCTGGTCATGAACTTCTTGCTGTATCTCCTCGTGTATAGAAAGGAAACCCAGGGTCGCTGCCAAGGAATGCGCAGTGGTTTCTATCATACGTTAGAGGTGAACAGCATACATTGCGAACTGGACGCACCATGACCAGCGAACAGAAGCACCCATACATTCCCAATCTATGAAAAGTAATGAGCTCGTGCCACAGAATGGGACTAAACACGCATACGAACCACTTCAAGATCATCCAAAGCATACTTGCCATCTTCGGCATGGTTCGCCTGCATGATCAGGTTGAAGACGTTCACTTGTTCCGTTTCAATATCCACGACCCCGTTACTGATGTCTTCTCGTCGTTTGGTCACTTGTTTGCGCATAAACTTCGTTAGGACCTCATAAGCCGTCATAGCGGGTGCGAAACTACAACAGTGACATAATGAGCACCCTAGAGACGAATGTTTGCTATGCCGCACTCACCGCTTCAACCTCAAGTCCTTCAACCACTTTGGCGCAAAGGTTAAGAAGAGGCTTTCTTCAGCGACAAGACGGAAGGCTTCATTGACGGACATATCGTCATCGTGCTCCGATGCTTGAAGAGGTGTAATCCTATGGAGCGTGGGATTAGATGACATAGATCCGGAAACTTGACTCATGCGCACCAATCGAAAGGGAACCCGAAACCACAGCGGCCAATGATCAACAAAGCAAGCTATGAGCGTATTAAGGCAGAGGTGCAATAACCAGTTTGAAAAGCGAACCTTGAAAGTCAATGACTGTACGGCGGTAACGTTGACTTCCTTAGCCCCATCCCAGCCTTCCGCGCGCATCATATCGTAGTATGTCGTGGCAGTGAAACTCCAGACAGACTCATATCTAGACACGATTATTAGCAACGCTCTGAACAAATAGACAAGCGGCACGGACAGTTTGTTGTTGAATGCGGGGCCCACGATACGTCGGTGTTTCCTCCAAACGTCAGTATCTGAGGCGACAAGATTCATGCCCCATAGCCTTACGAGTCCATCAACGAACGCCGTGCAACAGATAGACGAAGAAACGCACAAAAGAGTTCTGCTCGCCGACACGGGCTTGATGAAATCAGTCTTGTGTCCCCCAATAATGACTTGTCTAGCAACGTCTAAGTTTGAGGTGTAGATGGCGGGTGCGCCGATGAGGAACGGCACGACAGAAACGTTCTCTCCGCTTTTATAAACTACGCCGAAGGTCAGTAACAGGCTCGATGGACGATGTAGTGAACGAGGACACACAGGTTTCTCTCAGGACCCAGTGCGCCTCAGCGCTCATGTTCCACCATGACGTCTTGAAGAGAACGCCAGGAAGTCCAAGCGGCTTGAAAGGAGGGCGAAAACCGGGGAGATGCTGAACGCTCTAGAAACACGATGAGTACGCTCAAAGGAGACGAACCACATAAAGCACCTGTAGTTTCTGACGGTATCGCACAAGTCTGGATAAAACCAGTACGACGAGCAGGAGAGAAGTACCCTGGAGAGTCGACAGCATGACGGGGGAAGTTTAGTCAAGAGATTGCATTGGGTACAGTTTGAGCCGCATGATTGATTGACTTTGTTCGTGGGACACGAGAACGCTGCGACAGCATGGTGCATACCATTTGGAATGACAGCATCATTCCACATTTCCCGTACGGTGCTTGACATGCAGCTAGGCTACGGGCTACTAGTCATCAGGGTATGGCCAGCTACGGGAGCTACGTGGGCTATCAAAGATACCGGAGCTCCTCGATCGCCCAGTAGCCAAAGGGTTTTTCCTGATGTTGTTTCGACTATGTATGGCAGCGTATACATCTAAACTGCTATTAGCGGGAGTTCAAGATAAGACACAAAGAACTTACTAGAGTAGAGAGGCTTTCTCTGTTATAGTAGGACGTTAGTGCCTGCTAACCAAAAAGTTACAGTGTAACAACGCAAATCCACGACGGCACTCACTTCCATCATCGTTTACCTTTGCCTTTCACAAGAGTGAACCCGTCCTGGTCAATTACCGGTTCTTTTTTCCCACAATAAGAATCGATCAACTGTGGCACGCGGTCGCCAGATTCATTCGCCTCCTCTTCATCTCCACTCTCGTCATCCCCATCTGTATCCTCCCACTCTTCCTCAGCAACCGGAACATCCATATTTTACCCTTCAGCTTATCCGCCGTCTCTTCGAATTTTGACAGCAGTTTATCAACACCCATTCGGCTAACCTCCCACATCTTGACAATGTCGATTGCCACCGGCTCAGCACTCCCGTCCTCACCTCGGTATCGAATTCGTCAGACATGACCTGGAGCAGAGTTTATTCGACGTATTGGTCGTCCGGAGTCAAAGCTTGCTCTTCAAAAGCATCGACAATGACAGAGGCGAGCCATGTTCGTTTTTCTGGTCCGCCGGGACCGCCTCAGCTTTCTTGGATGGCCAACGAGGGTGTGCCATGTTTTAGACGCGCTACGACACCGCGAGCGAAGAGAACTGAAGAAGACGGCGGTCTACTCGGGGCGCTATGGCAGTCGAAGATCAAAAAATGGATTTGCTCGTGTTATGTTTCGGCCCCTCGGCTGGCGGTCAATGCCTTTTAGGGACACTTGAGACCTCTCATTTGCTTGCAAAACAAGATCCTCTTCTCAACACGATGGAAAGTCATGCCACTGTTCGTTGACTGCGGGCCAATTCAATAGTCCCATTCAAGTGCCTTCTGAAGCTGTACTAGGAAGGAACGAACTGAATCACCCTGAAACAATTAATACACGCGATGACTATGTACTTATCGAAAAGTTACAGATGAAGGAAACCACTTCATAACTTCCCGTTAAGGCGAGATCGTGACGGTGAGGAATAAACTCGTATGCGCCGCCACAGCCTCACGGTAATGTTATACCCGAGCTCCTGAGGGAACGTATATACCGCCGACGGTCCTCCAGGAGGCTTGAAGAAGTGCGCATTCGAGCTATTATTGGGGAACCCATACGCAACTCTGTAATAGGGCGCAGTTCCAATGCCAAACATCTGGTAGGGCACATGAATGTCGACGCCGAACCAGTAGCCCGTGTTAGGGTCTACCCATTCAACGAAACCTTCACCATCTACGGCGATGACCGACAGCGTTTGGTACCACGCAAGGGACTCGACGCCACCCGTTGACTGCAACTTTCCGCCAGGCGATGTTATGATGGTGCCCAGAACGGCATCGATGTCGCATTCCCACTCGCCGAGGAGGAGGCTCGTTGGAGAAAAGTTTTCAAACTGGATTTGAAAATCTGG
>JADNYV010000706.1:0-17649 GCA_015501055.1 Mucidula mucida
CTTGAGTTTCGTACATGCGGAGCATCTCAGCCTGTACTTCAGGATTCATGTCTTCCTGATCAATACCGGGGATGTTCCTCTCACGGTAATCAACCTGTTTCCCCTTATCGCGGGATGGGCCAGGTTTGGGGCTCTCAGAGAGTTCGCGTTCTTGATGCGACTCGGCCCAGGCTTGATGGCGACGGTACCTGTCGCGTTCATCGTCATCCATTTCTTCTTCAGCGAAAATAATAGCTTCAAGTTGCTCATTCGTGAGCTCCTCATTCGCAGTGGGACTACTGTCCGTAAAACCACGGCCGGTACGTCTACCGGGCGCGTTATTGTCTCTACTAAGACCAGGCGGACCCTGGTCAATATTGAAGGAGATATCAGATCCTCCACCGAATGTGGAGAGACCCGTATTTCCAGGATCAACGGCGGGCGCCCGCTGGGGATCGCCACGCGAGGCAGCGGATTCGGGTGGTCCGGACAGAGCTGAAACTGACGAAAGATCAGTATTGACATCAACAGCGGCGGACGTACCATGTCCAGTATCAACAACGCGCGGCACGGGGATTGCAGCCGAAGCTGCATTCCGGGTGGAGCTGCGAAGATTATACTGTTTTTGAGGGGCAGACATTGTAGTAGAGATGAGAATTCAAGCAGATATGTTTTGTCGGGGTTTATCGAGTTTTTTGAGAAGGTCTAGAAGAAAAGCAGAGGGTTTTGGTTGTAGCTCGGTGTCGAGGCTGATACCGGTTGATCAGACCGATGGCGTCCAGGAGCAAGGGCTACGGGGTGAGGGTTTTTTGTCGAGGGTTGTTTGTAGGTCAAAAATGTGTGACGATAGCGAGGTAACTCGGTAGAGTCACACGAGAGTTTGTCGAACAGAGAGACCGTGTAAAGATATCCTCGATTCCAGTACTGTAGACTAGGACAATGATAGCGGCTCTTTATACAAGTAGAGAGTCCGAGTCGGGTGCGACTCGGACGACGAAAGGATTAAAATGGGATACGGGCGTATGGTAAGTAAAAGAGAAAGAGAGAAATCTATATAGACGCCGGCGGTGACCGTATTATGTCACTATTCGCTACACCGGGAAGTTCAACCGAAAGCCAAAGCTACCACCAGCGCCAACACCTGAACTCCAAGTGCCTCTGCCTGAGGGACCTGGTTAGTTGCACCCACTGTCTGGGAAGTTCAACTTACCTTACAACCCCGCCAATCCGCCATAGCTCGCCGAGATTGCGCAACCTGACAAGTCAGGTTCTCCAGACAGAAAACTGTCCGAGGAAGAACCAGACGACCCTGAGAGGAGTGCCTCGCCAGTACACTAGCCAAGTCCTGGCAGGGAGAAACAGAGGTACTGAAGATCTTACGGAGCGGCGTGTTGGGTTGAGATATCGAGGCCATCTCAAAAGCACATGATATTTGACATACACCATCGTAGCCATGAGCAAGCTGTAGAGGAAACGTATAGAACAAACTGCTGAAGATGAGATGTTGTAAGTATTTGTGGTGCCGAGAATACTTACTTCCGGGCAACTTGAAGAGATCAAAGACGCCTGACTACGTTTGGCTTGTCGAGCATGTTGAGTTTGTACAGTTGTCATTTGAAACCGTAGGACGGGAAGAAGGGGTAACAGGCAGTACCGAGAAGCGTTGAACTCTCTTTTGGAAAAAGCGTGTGATGGCGTGAATCATGACATTGACAACAAGAACGGTAAATCGGGTCGTACAAAGCGACGTAACGGTACATACAGCTGCACAGCAGGCTGGGAGGGTATAATATGGATATACAACAAGTAGCAAGAAAGGGAGAAGGGTATAAAGAGATGGTATGTTTACGGTTCACCTTGCATAACATTCATATCAAAGTCCGACACTTGGGGAGGAAAAGGGGGCGTGACGCGTGTGATCGTTGAAGCGCTGCGGTTCAGGTGTTCGCGACTGGTCTGCCTGAGCACGACCGTGTCCGGTGGGATGATGTTGGTGAGAGAGAGGCCCGTCTCGGGAACCTGGAATCCAGAGCTATGGGAACTCCATCGTAAATCGGATGTGATATCAGGGATACTGTCGCCGAGACTCCGCCCTTGGCTAACTCGTACAATGATACCGGAGAACTGTAGGCTTATGTCAAAGAGCTAAACGAGTTTGCATGGATAAGACACGTACGACGATGCCCTGTAAGAGAGCGAAGACTTGTGATCAGAACTGTTTAAATGATTCTAAATGGGACGTACAGTCGCGGGCACAGACTATAAAAGGCGATGAGTGGATGCAAGGCGTCATGAAGGGAAGTCCGCACCAAATCCGTGAAGATGACTGTCGAAAACGATCTGGCCGATAGGGTGGTGATTTGGCAGAGGGAGATGAATGTTGACACGGCAGCTGAGCAGATACCGAATGACTATTCTGGCCGTGATGATAGTGAGGCGAAAATACTTACCGGATTCCACAACAAGAGTGACTGCGCGTGTGAGGGAGCTGTCAACGGTCACATGCCTGCTGAGGCAGTAAACTCGGAACGCAATGAGGGCTGCGGATGGATAGTGCATAAGTACAAGTCTGGTAGGACATGTAAGACGCACCGGAACACAACACGTTGAGGACAGCGGTTAAAGCGCGAAAGACAGTCACAGACACGACGATGTCGCGGGGAAATCCTCGAATTCCGTCATACGTAGCGAGACAGTATATCCACCAACCTCCGATTGCTGGAAAGAAACTAGTATGTGAGATACACGTACTACTAATGATCCACAAAGTGCTCACCGGTATCGGCAATGGACAGCAGAATAGGAATCGCCAGGACTCTAAGGCTGTTATGCCATACGATTGAAGTGCGGAATATCTGCGAAGACGATGAGCGTGTGAAGAACAGTTTGTGAGGATACGCATACTAGAAACGCGTCTGATATGAGAGTGACCAATACATAAATAATGTTGACGACCAGGCTCATTGGTGAGGCGTAGCCTCCCGTGTCGATCATGCCTCTACTGACGTTAGCATACTTCCAGGCATTCATGGCTCGTGCAGCGCCGCATATACATCGCTGTGGAGTTTTATAAGAAGCCGCAAGCTTTACAGTGAGCACGACTTACTGCGCTGATCAAAAGAAATAGTAATGTGTGCGTGATCGTTAAATAGGTATGTCCTCGATGGGCTTTGTGCCTTTCGTACAGCAACTTGCTGCACTGTAAAGCAACCGTCAGGTATACGCCTGGAAAAATCCATTAGTATCGAATTCGATCCATTGCGAACTGCCGAGGAGCAGGACACACCGTAGAAGAAAGTGCCGGTGTAAGAACCGACGAGCGCGGCGTCGTGACCGTCCAGTGCCATGGAGGATTGCAGACAACATCATCAATACGACAAGCGTTCGCTCATATACGAAGGCGAGAGAGGGGGAGGTGGGTTTAGGTGAGACATCGCGATCGGTGGCTCCAGACCTGCTCGGAAACACCTGAAATTTTTCGAAAGAGCTGTGAGTTGCTGGGAAGGAGGAACGTGGACGTTGAACTGCTGTAGAAGAGCGTTTCTACAAGGTCGCGGTCCTTTTTTCTGTAAGGTTTTTAACAAGTATAGTGCACCTCCCAGCTCCAAACAAAGGTGTAAGAACATATAGAGTAACGTCATTGGCCTATACTGTATTCGAGCAGCGGGCAAGTACCGAAATCTATTCCAGAAGCTTACCATTCAGAACACAGGCTCTGGATCCTCTCCGGGGATGTATCGGTCGGTTGTCCTGCGCCAAGTGCCGCGTTCCAATGCGACGGCAAAAAAGCGTCCTGCGCAACGTTGATTTGGTGGGTCCGTTTCAGGTGCGTTTTCAATCGAATAGCAAGCACCGCCAATATAAGCTGAAGATAAACACACTCAATAGATCTGATTGTTCTGGGCCGAGGATGCATTTTTTGGAGAAGAGGCATGAGTGGCGGAGGTGCCGGGAATATTGTTCGGGTCGTCGGTTCCCAGACGGCGTAGATGCTTGATTCATGATAATTTCTCTATGTGTGCGCCTTAGGACTTCCGACTCGGGCTGAAAAAATGCGCTGACGCTTGGTTTGAATGGTCGTGAGTAGAAGTTATCGGACCGACGGACCGGTCCGCATCAGGCAACTGGCGGGCTCTAGCCTCTTGAGTCTTCACACACTTTCATGATCGTACACTAGTAACTAGTCGCTATTCTTTATTCGACATGGGCGCGTATTACGACGAAATCGAGATCGAGGACATGGTATGGGATGCGGAAAAACGTGTATACCACTATCCGTGTCCGTGCGGAGACCGCTTTGAGATATCCCGAAAACAGCTAGCTGACTACGAGGACATTGCTACCTGTCCCAGCTGTAGTCTTATTATCCGTGTAATATATGATCCGGTGCGTCTGGTGTTGTTTTCGAACAAGTGTTGAGCTTATGTCGATTGAAGCTTGATTATGAAGACTACGAGGAGGAAGAACAGGATGAAGAGGATGAGGAAGAGGCAGAATCTTCAGAAACGAGCAGTGGCGACGAATTCGAAGATGCCATGGAAAAGCTTACCGTCTCTGATGCCACAACGGAGACCCAGTAGTCGCGCGCGTACATTGACGCTGTATCCCAACTGTATCCACATTTATGGTGTGCCTGCAATATTTTCCTGCAGACGTTTTAGCTGACCAAATCATATCAGTTGTACCCGAATTGTATCTGATATTCACTTGAACACCTTCACATCGCCCATATCCCCTTGTCTCGGCGGTCTACCGATGGCATATAGCGCAAAGTCAATCTCGTCGTTATGTTCGTGCTGCAAAGACTTCCGAAAACGGCGTGTCTTTGGATGAAAGGCAAAGAGTCGCGGGAACTCGCCCCCGTGGATTCATTCAAGCTCATCATGGTCGTCTCGAGACGATTACACCAAATCTGGCTGGGAGCAGATGTAAGCACTTGGATAAACTCTAATGGGTTGAACACATATTGATGATCCTTTAGACACGACTCCAACTATATGCAGAGCGCGGGACCGCTGAGTAGATGCTCGACAAGATCATGAACGACTCTTCGCAAATTCTATTTAATGGCTTCGAGATGTATGTATACTAAATGTGGTGGTCGGCAATAGTCAGCAAATTCAAACTCCGACGCTGGCAGAAACCGTGGTCGGCGGATTTACACTGGATTGCAGCCTCATCGGACAGCTTTTGCGAAAGGTTTGTATGGAAAGAAACAATGGCATATATAATGTAGTTAAAGTTATCGTTGCAGAATTTTTATCTGGTCTCGGCTAGTATGAAAACACAGCTCTGAAGGTGCTATAATGCTACTTCTCGCGACTTGAGGCTCAAATTTTAAAAAAGTGCAACCATAACTTTCATCACAGCATGGATCTGTACGGGCTCAAGTCGCTCATCATCGTACAAGGGTGATGTGGAAGCATGTCAACTCGATTTCTTGATTTTGCGGTGATCTTGACTGCCGGTGTATCGGACCGGAACACCGTACTCTCATTCCCACCACTTCTTCGACGCGATCTTCCCCTTCTCTTGGGTTGCTCCTGCCCCAAATGGTCAATGCCTCAAAGGGGCAGAAGGCAAGGCAAAACAGTGCGAATCTTCTCACGCAAAAGCGCCTAGAATGCCGTTCTAATGGATCTGGAAGCCCTGTCACCCCGCGTCAACAGTTTCTGATGGACAGGCTCGCTGCTACTGAACAGACGGCCAAGAAACACGAGAAACACGCGACTAACCTGGCATCCGAGAACATGGTGTTGAAGGAGAACAACCAGAGCCTTGTGGAGAGCGTGGATAATCTGTTGCGCAAACTACACAATAAGTCGCGTCAGGCCAACCACGCAAAGATTATGTCTGAGGAGCTGCGACAGGAACTACGTCGCTCAAAACATGCACGTACTATTCAGGCTGGCCGGCTCAGGCATAGGAAGGAGACCTCCATCGAGAAAGCCCTGAAGGAAGCGCATGTAGGGATCGACAAGCGATGGATGAAGGGAAAGTGCGGTATATTCACGGAGAAGTCGCGTGAAATGGTCCGAGATCTTGTCTCCATGAGTGTGGCACCTGCAAACGTGGATCGTGTTGTCCATGCGGCTGGCGCAGGCCTTGGAATTGATGTGCAGGACCATATCAGTGCTCAACATGTGGGCAGAATAGTTGAGGAGGGAGGAATTGCATCGGACTTGCAGGTTACTGGGGAAATGCATGCAAGTAAAGGTGAGCTAAGTAGTCACTCTTCATATCCAGCAAAGTAACACATTCCTCTAGCTTATACTATCAGCGGAGATGGCACAACTGTTCGTCACATAAACTACGAAGCAAAACATGTATTAGCTGGTTCCAATGTTCCCACTACGCGCGTTCTTGATATCACGTCTGCCCCAAACCATACCAGCGAGGAGCAGATGACCGGATGGAAGGGGATGATGTATCAAACCCTGACAGGAACATATAACATGTCGCCTCTTGGGCAAGGCGCGCCAATCGATCCGGACGAATTCATTACCTTTCTTAAAGGTGTTGGGTGTTAGCGACTGACTAAGCCACGAGACTCAACCAGGTACCACAGCAAGAACTAAGGAAAGAAGCGTTCACGTTCGTAAGACTAGGCTAGGCCAGGTGTATAAACGAGATCGGAACTAAAGTACAATGATACTACACTACTGCTTATATACTAGTAAGTCTGTGTTTGGGACTCCTTGTCCATACGTGTTTCCGCTAGGGATAACTCCACGCCCTTGACCCAGTGTTGTATGCTACTAGTCCGTGAAACCATTAAATACGAGTGGTAACTGCATGTAAGTAATAATACTGAAACGACCATGTGTGCTACGAGTGTCGGTGGTGTGTATACAATGGGGAATCCATGAGGTGTTGGCATGTATGATGTCATCCATGTGTTAGGCGTGTGTCCAACATGAGTACGGCTTCGGTAATGAACAGGAGTATGATGGTGACGAAACAGATGATGAAACAGTCCGTTGGTTGATAAGACAAGGCCCCCGATAAGATATGATAAGATGTGAAAGTGTGAAAATATGGCCATTCATAACATCACCCCCTCCTTAAGGCGCAAGTTCCATTCTGCGCCAGATTTGCTCCATGAGGGCCGCAGAGGGTAGCGTGACGTCAAGAGGTTCGGTGTCAGCGGTGGCATGGGTCGGAATAGATGTGATGGAAATTGCGACATGGGGACTTCGATGCGAGCAAGCGCAGGTGGCTTCGGCTTGTTTGGGTACTGCTGGTGGAAATCGCGAATGGCTTCGTCGGCATTCTTGAGATTGCATGCCGGTTCCCATGTCTGTTCGTGTGTGCCATAACCCTTCCAGTGAACCTTGTATTGGAAACCTCCGCGGTATTTCCGGGAATTCACTACTTTCTCGACCTCCCATTCCGGTTCGGCTCCTTCCAGCACAGGTGGTGGACGCGTGTCTCGGGTTGCGTCGGAAATTGCGGCTCGTGGTAAGGCGTCAACAGGGCCTCATTGAACACGGGATGAATGCTTTTCTACGTGTGAGGAATCTGGAGCTTGTAAGAGCTCGTCCCGACTTTCTTGATCACCTTGAACGGCCCGAAGCGTTTGTCATCGAGCTTCTTCATTGGTCGATCCGTGCTGAGATTCGTCCCTTCCAGCCATACTTTGTGCCTTCCTTGTACTCCACTGCTCTGTCGTTTCCTGTCATAAAACCGTTTCATGTCCTCTTTGGCCATCTTCAATGCCGACCCCACTTCGTCCCATGTTTTCCTCATGCCGTCGGCAAACTCCTGCGCAGTCTCATTTCTCGATGCCGTTTTCGGGCGGTGCCTTTGTAGGGGTGTCTGCCCATGTCTGCAAAGAACGGAGTACTTTGGTTGCCGAGTGTACCCGATCATTGTAAACAAATTCGGCAGAGGGTAGCCATTCGTGCCAGTCGTTCTGATGGTAGTTGACAAATAACCGTAAGAAATGTTCTATCTCTTGGTTCAGCCGTTCCGTCTGCCCATTTGCCTGTGGATGATACGCCGTTGTAAAGTTTCCTTGTATGCCCAACAACCGGTACAACTCCTTCATAAAACGCGAGTGGTATTGTGGACCGCGATCATGTATCATCTGGCGTGGCATCCCATGTATGGGGAAAATGCGATCTCGGTAGATGCGGGCCATGCCTTCTGACGTCAGAGTGGTGTGTGTCGGTATGATACGTAATCGCTTTGTGAAATGGTCCACAAACGTGCTGATAGCGTTGTATCCTCCCGATTCCGGCAGCTCTCCAATCATGTCCGTCCCTACTATTTCCCATGGCTCGCTTGGCACATCAATAGGATGAAGAGGTGCAGCCGGCTTCGTGCGATGTGACTTGGTGACCTGGCATTTTTGACACCCTTCTACGTATTCCCGGACGTCTCGGCTGATTCCTGGCCACCAATAGGTGCGTGTGATCAGCTCGAGGTCTTGTATCGTCCGGATGCCCTGCAAGCTGTGCATCATGGTGCATTCCAATAACTCTTCCCCGCAATTCCTTGTCCTTCGGTATGTAAATACGATCCTTCCACATAATAAGTCCATTTTCCTTCTCTTCCCATCCTTTTTCTTTGTTTTCTAATGCTTTTTGTACGTATCTGTCTTTGTTTCCTTTTCTTTGTTTGATTTTGTTAAGTAATTCGTCCTCCGGTGTATCTACTGTATGTAAAGAAAATTGAATTTGTGAAATAAAAAACTCCGGCTTGAGCAAAACAATGTTTTCGTTATCTTTTTCCCCCTTCTCAAGGCCTGTCATCCTTGACAAGGCATCAGCTTCCCCCATCGTCTTGCCCGGCTTGTGAATCATCTGTATGTCATACTCCACTAACTCGTAACCCATCTCGCCTGCCTCCGATTCAACTTCTGTGGCTTCCGGAAGTACTGGAGGTTTTGATGATCGGTAAACACCTCCACCGTTTCCTTTGCTCCAAGGAGATATTGTCTGCAGTCATCAATCGAGTCCATAATAGCCATCATCTCTTTGTCGTAGATCTCATAATTGTGCTCTACTTCGTTCAGCGCGCGAGACCGAAAGGCTACTGGTCTTCATTTTCCGTCCACCAACTGGGAAAGAACCGCCCCGTTCGCATAGTTCGAGGAGTCTGCCTCGACTCGAAACTTGCCGTCGTCGCGTGGTATGATCAGAACGGGTTGTTCCGTCATCCTCCGCTTCAACTCCTCAAATGCCTTGTGCTGCTCCATGCCCCAAATCCACTCGCCCTTCCCGGTTAGCAATGTTAATGGCTTCGCTACTCCCACAAATCCCCGGATGAAACGTCGGTAGAAGTTGCAGAAGCCTAGGAATGACTGTACTTCCTTCTTCTTTGTCGGCTCCTTCCATTCCTTCACTACGGCCACTTTTGCCGGATCTTCTCCTCCTCCAACAATAACTCCCAAGTAATCTACAGTATGTGCCTCAAAACTACATTTCTTGGGTTTTAAATACAACTTATTTACTCACAATATCTCTAGTACTCGTCGTACAATATGCCTATGTTCTTCCAATGTGTTTGTAAAATAAGTATGTCGTCTAAGTAAACTATAACATGTCCTTCATCAATCAACTCCTTCAGAATGTGATTCATGAATGATTGGAACGTTGCCGGCGAGTTTGTAAGTCCGAAGAACATGACTGAGGGCTCGAACAGGCCTCGGTTTGTTCTAAACGCCGCTTTCCACTCATCACCTTCTTTGATCCAGATGTTATTGTAACCCCATCGGACATCCATCTTTGTGAAAACCTTTGCTCCCTTCAACTTGTCAATAAGCTCCTGAATCAACGGCAAGGGGTATCGGTTCTTGATTGTCATGTCGTTCAACTTCCAATAATCCTGTACTGGCCAAAGGCTTCCGTCCTTCTTTTTGACAAAGAAGAAGGGTGACACCATAGGTGAAATCGATGGCCGTATGCATCCCGTGTGTATGTTTTCCTCCAAGAACTCATCTAATGCCTTCTGCTCAGATGGACTAAGGGGATAGACCTTGCAGTCAACCGGTTTGGAACCAGGCGTGAGTTCTATCGCGTGATCCCAGGGTCTTCGCTCCGGTAACTTATCAAAGTCCGCCTTGCTGAATACATCGGAAAATTCCTCGATGTAAGGTGCAGCAGCAGATGAAGGCTGTTGTGATCTCAGCTTTTCACCGCTTTTGCGATAGTTGTCCCAGTCCATCCAGAACAAGCGCTCTCCCTCTTCCAACTTCTCTTCTACATCTTCTCCTTCATCTTCTGGCGAGTCGTACTCGGGTAGATAGCCGCAGCGGTCTGGGCATCGATCAAAAGTCAATGTGGATTCCGTCCAGTTGATCGTGGGGTTGTGATATCGTAGCCAATCTAGCCCCAAAAAGATACTTGTTTTGCCGAGATTGGTGACGGCCAACTCAATCTTTTCGGCGTGATCTCCGATCTTCATCCAAACCTCCACAAAACCTTCGATTGCTCCTCCCTCGTTTAGGGTTCCATCCGCATTGTAGACAGGGAGCTTGACCGGTAACTCCTTGATCGGGAGTCCGTTCTTCTCGACGAATTCTTTATTGACACAAGAACCCGTTGCTCCACTGTCAAGAAGGGCACTTGTTTCCCATTCAGAGCCTGTGTGTACGCTCTCTATGGTTACTCGGAGTTTCATGTCCTGCCCCTTTGTTCCCCGGATGTACTTCCTCGACTTTTTCAACTCCGTCACAACTTCCACCGCAGCTTCCTTTGTCAACGCTCTGATCGCCATCACCTTCTCCTCCGTCGCTTCTCTCTCTCTCCGCTCCGGCATCCATGCTCTCAAAATTCCCACTGCTCTTGACACGTCATCCTCTCTTAGCCGTTGTGCGATCCACTCGGGCGTATTTGGCTCAAATCTTTCTTTCGCAGGTTTTGTTGGTGAAGTCGTCGATGATATTTTAGATGTTTCAGTACCCGTACTGTAAATAGATTCTGCATCTGACGACCCTTCCCTTGATGACTGCTCCGGCAGGACTGCGTCTACTGCGGGAGCTTCGCAAAACCCAACTCTTCGGCCAGCTTCTTCTTCTCCTCGTCATTCATTTCGGTCCATAGGCCTCGCATTGTCTGGGGTCGACCCTTCTTGGGACAGAACCTGCTGACATGGCCGTGTTCGCCACAGCTGAAGCAGAGTCCCCTTCGACGTGCATTGTCGATGTCCATCGGCCTGCCGGCTCCTCCATAGGTAACACCGGTGGCATCTCGTCGTGTGATCGGCGTTGGAGGTGGGTTCGTAGGATTAGCTCTCGATGTAGCCACCTGCGGAGCTTGAGGCCGGGACTGCATGCCGGACCTCTTGCTCGCCGCCCGCCTTCTCCACAGCTGATCGATCTGAAGGATCTGTGCCTTCCAATCCTTGTACTTCTCTGGCAACCCGTCTCGGCTACCATAGATCTGATCAATGATCTTCTCGTTGACGTTGGTCTCGAGAAGTCGCACAACAAATGTGTCATCCTTCGAATATCCTGCCTGAGTGAGCAGGACCTCGAACTTCTGGAAGAAATCTTGAGCGGTGTCTTGCCCCTGGCGCAACCGCTCGATCTGGTCTTGTGCGTCTCGCGCGAGGTTGGAATCCACAAATTGCTCCTTCAAATCTTCCTTGAACTCCGTTCAAGAGACTGTCCATTCCTCTTCTTCCTCGTTGAAGTTCTGGTCCGAGTAGTTCTGGACCCATGCATCTACATGATCTCCTCGGATATAGGAAAGAACAACATCAATCCTTTTGGAGTCAGATGTGAGGTTGTTCTTCTTGTCACGGATGTATGTGAACATGGATCGCCACCAGCTCTTGTACCTGGACTTGTCCCCGTCATAGTCGTAAGGCTTGTTGACCAGGGATCGGCCTTTGATTTCAACATCTGCATGATGAGCGGGTGTGTGAGGGGCGGTTTCGGGTGCTTCGTTGGACATGATGAATCGGGGTGATAGGATCGGAGAGTGAAAGGGTGAAAGTGGGGATATGGGTGATGCGGATTTAGATGAAATGGGTGAGGGAATAGAGGTTTGGATGAATAAGGAGGAATCGCCTAGATCTGAGATAGAATCCAGGACTTGGTAGGTTGGGGAATGATGGTGTGTATTGTAAGGTAAGTAAGGTAGATAAGTATCGTAACTGTCTACGCTATTTTACCGACTACTGACTACGTATCTACGGAGCCCAAGAGCTCGTCACAAGTTCGCAATTGCCCAGCCGACGTCCCTCTGGTGTGAGGTAAGCCGAAGTTTTCCTGGGAACGGGGGTTGACCCGTAAACAGCGCCCACTGAAGTGCAACTGCCAAAAGTTTGTTCTCGTGAGAGCGGCTACTTCCAGCACCCGAGGCAGTTATCTCTAACTGTTAGCCGGCGCTACTGGGACCAATACACACGTATGCGGACGTGCGCTGGAATTAGGATTCCGTCGATCTGTAAACAGGGAAAGGGAATAGGGGAATGTGCGATGATCAAACAGCAAAGTGCTGATCGACGATCAGGAATGTGTGGTAGGTGGTAGAAAGTAGTTCCGATCTTCTGTTAGCGACTGACTAAGCCACGAGACTCAACCAGGTACCACAGCAAGAACTAAGGAAAGAAGCGTTCACGTTTGTAAGACTAGGCTAGGCCAGGTGTATAAACGAGATCGGAACTAAAGTACAATGATACTACACTACTGCTTATATACTAGTAAGTCTGTGTTTGGGACTCCTTGTCCATACGTGTTTCCGCTAGGGATAACTCCACGCCCTTGACCCAGTGTTGTATGCTACTAGTCCGTGAAACCATTAAATACGAGTGGTAACTGCATGTAAGTAATAATACTGAAACGACCATGTGTGCTACGAGTGTCGGTGGTGTGTATACAATGGGGAATCCATGAGGTGTCGGCATGTATGACGTCATCCATGTGTTAGGCGTGTGTCCAACATGAGTACGGCTTCGGTAATGAACAGGAGTATGATCGGTGACGAAACAGATGATGAAACAGTCCGTTGGTTGATAAGACAAGGCCCCCGATAAGATATGATAAGATGTGAAAGTGTGAAAATATGGCCATTCATAACATTGGGTCTGATCATGCTCCGGATCAGCAGAAGTTTGTCCGTTTGACAAATATCTGGACCATTAACGTGCACAAGATCATGTTGGGAAAGCGATACCTCTTATCGCACCAGGTACAAGAATACCTACCGGAAATAGCCCGTGCCAATCATGAGAAGATCCAGGCAGCGGGTGGGATGGATGCATGGATGGCTTTGCCAGAAGAAGAGAAGCGGAGGCGAGATGTCCAGGTCCACGGTGACCTCTGTATGAGTTTCGGACAGAAGGAGTGGGTCAACCTCTCTGCTGAACAGAGAATGGAGGCAGAGGCTCTTGTGTGGTGTGGATGCTGCATGCACAAGGAGATGAACTCAGTAAAAGGCAGTGTACGTGCTATGACACTCTTCTGGGAGTCGATTGGAGGTCCTGGGCCTATAAAGCTCATGAACAAAGCAAACTCGGCGGCGGCAGCCAATAGCGTAAAAGGATCTGCAGCCGAGACCCACGTGGCGGAGGTTTCCGAGGGTGGCGCCGTAAAGTTGACAAGCTTAGTCGGCGCTGTTTTCAATCATAAGGACGACAAGAAGGGACAACAGGAGACCTTCAAGAGCTACTTTGAAGAGTTTCTTGGCTATTACGTCTCCTGCCCCGATACAAGTAATACAAGATTTCAGTCCCACTGCGACTGCGCCATTTTCATCATTCTCTACCTTCCCCAGATCCTTAAATTCATGTCCCACATCTTGTACTCAAAGCAAAAGGTTTTGCTTAACCATATGGAGGCAAACATTCTTGTGGGACTCAAGGATATTCCCACTTTAACCGAACTTGCCGTATTAGCTCTTTACTCGCTAGCAGTGAGCTACGTGTATATGCACGTTGTTCGAGCAACAGGGAAGCACCTTCAAAATGCCCTTGATCTTGGCCCCTTACATGTCAAGGTTATTGCATTCTGCGAAAGCATTGCAGAGAATACAGATCTTCTTCTCGCGTCAGATGCATCTTATGTAACTGGTACCCTCGACAGAAAGCAATGGGAACATCCAGATGCGTTCTATGCTGTCCATGCCCTACTTCCATCACTCCCACGTACTTCTGGCTGCCTTCGTGCGTTCATGATTGGTGCAGCCAACAAATGGAAAGACTTCAGCTCCGAGTTTTCTCCTGAGGGACCCATCACGCGTCTTTCCCCTGCTGCACGCGCTAAAATCTACATCAATCCCACCAACGACGTCAATGAGGGTGCTTTAGGTTGTCTGCGGCGAGCAATTTGTGAGGCCATCCACCTCTCATTGAGGCACCACAACGCAAAGTCAAAGTATGCTATCAACAACACACATGCTTTCTTGCGGAGTAAGGCAGTCACAGAAGCTGTTCGCATTTGGCTTCGCGCTGAAGCTCGTAAACGAATTGACTCTGGACAGGAGAAGAAGCGTAGGAAAGAGTTGGTGATGCTGGAGAAGATTGCCGTTGAGGAGAAGCAACAGAAGGAAGCAGAGAGGAAGCTTCTAGCCAGACAGCGTCAGGTTGAACTGGACAACCTCGTGCCACTTCTTGACACGACCTGGATTCAGGCCAATCACAAACAGATCAAGAACGACGAGATCTTAAAGCAGATCAACTGGCACCGCCAGTTCACAGAGAAGGGAGTCATTCCGATGAAAACATTGGTCACACAGATGCGGAAGGACGACAAAGTAATCCAATTGATTGTTGCCGTAAATCGGTATAACCGGGACATTCTATCACGTTTGGAGGCAATTTCCCAAGCTGCCATCGAGTCTGGCATTGATAGTTCCGTTGAGATGCCCATAGAACAGAGTTGGGAAGAGGAGGAAGAGCTTGAAGATGCAGACATGTTAGATGACTATTAATTTTCTGTAATTAGATCCTATTAGTACACTTACCTATAGTACTAGCTATATACATGTATTTGATAGTAGAGGTACCAATCAAAGAGTGGTAAAGGTGGAAGCGAGTCGAGCGAGCATGGTGGGAACAAGAGATAGGGGCTATCGTCCATAACCGGCAATACCACAATCCAAGTCACCGATTTCTCGCACGGTTGCCGACCACCACTAAATGCAATTCACCCAGCACCGTGGCAATCACGTGACCCGGCAACTGCCGTTCGAGGGTTCGATTCCTGTTATGAATCGCCATATTTTCACACTTTCACATCTTATCATATCTTATCGGGGGCCTTGTCTTATCAACCAACGGACCGTTTCATCATCTGTTTCGTCACCAATCATACCCCTTTTCATTACCGAAGCCGTACTCATGTCGGACACACGTCCAACACATGGATGACAACATACATGCCGATACCTCATGGACTCCCTATTGTATACACACCACCGACACTCGTAGCACACATGGTTGTTTCAGTATTATTACTTACATGCAGTCACCACTCGTATTTAATGGTTTCACGGACTAGTAGCATACAACACTGGGTCAAGGGCGTGGAGTTATCCCTAGCGGAAACATGTATGGACAAGGAGTCCCAAGCACAGACTTACTAGTATATAAGCAGTAGTGTAGTATCATTGTACTTTAGTTCCGATCTCGTTTATACACCTGGCCTAGCCTAGTCTTACAAACGTGAACGCTTCTTTCCTTAGTTCTTGCTGTGGTACCTGGTTGAGTCTCGTGGCTTAGTCAGTCGCTAACAGAAGATCGGAACTACTTTCTACCACCTACCACACATTCCTGATCGTCGATCAGCACTTTGCTGTTTGATCATCGCACATTCCCCTATTCCCTTTCCCTGTTTACAGATCGACGGAATCCTAATTCCAGCGCACGTCCGCATACGTGTGTATTGGTCCCAGTAGCGCCGGCTAACAGTTAGAGATAACTGCCTCGGGTGCTGGAAGTAGCCGCTCTCACGAGAACAAACTTTTGGCAGTTGCACTTCAGTGGGCGCTGTTTACGGGTCAACCCCCGTTCCCAGGAAAACTTTGGCTTACCTCACACCAGAGGGACGTCGGCTGGGCAATTGCGAACTTGTGACGAGCTCTTGGGCTCCGTAGATACGTAGTCAGTAGTCGGTAAAATAGCGTAGACAGTTACGATACTTATCTACCTTACTTACCTTACAATACACACCATCATTCCCCAACCTACCAAGTCCTGGATTCTATCTCAGATCTAGGCGATTCCTCCTTATTCATCCAAACCTCTATTCCCTCACCCATTTCATCTAAATCCGCATCACCCATATCCCCACTTTCACCCTTTCACTCTCCGATCCTATCACCCCGATTCATCATGTCCAACGAAGCACCCGAAACCGCCCCTCACACACCCGCTCATCATGCAGATGTTGAAATCAAAGGCCGATCCCTGGTCAACAAGCCTTACGACTATGACGGGGACAAGTCCAGGTACAAGAGCTGGTGGCGATCCATGTTCACATACATCCGTGACAAGAAGAACAACCTCACATCTGACTCCAAAAGGATTGATGTTGTTCTTTCCTATATCCGAGGAGATCATGTAGATGCATGGGTCCAGAACTACTCGGACCAGAACTTCAACGAGGAAGAAGAGGAATGGACAGTCTCTTGAACGGAGTTCAAGGAAGATTTGAAGGAGCAATTTGTGGATTCCAACCTCGCGCGAGACGCACAAGACCAGATCGAGCGGTTGCGCCAGGGGCAAGACACCGCTCAAGATTTCTTCCAGAAGTTCGAGGTCCTGCTCACTCAGGCAGGATATTCGAAGGATGACACATTTGTTGTGCGACTTCTCGAGACCAACGTCAACGAGAAGATCATTGATCAGATCTATGGTAGCCGAGACGGGTTGCCAGAGAAGTACAAGGATTGGAAGGCACAGATCCTTCAGATCGATCAGCTGTGGAGAAGGCGGGCGGCGAGCAAGAGGTCCGGCATGCAGTCCCGGCCTCAAGCTCCGCAGGTGGCTACATCGAGAGCTAATCCTACGAACCCACCTCCAACGCCGATCACACAACGAGATGCCACCGGTGTTACCTATGGAGGAGCCGGCAGGCCGATGGACATCGACAATGCACGTCGAAGGGGACTCTGCTTCAGCTGTGGCGAACACGGCCATGTCAGCAGGTTCTGTCCCAAGAAGGGTCGACCCCAGACAATGCGAGGCCTATGGACCGAAATGAATGACGAGGAGAAGAAGAAGCTGGCCGAAGAGTTGGGTTTTGCGAAGCTCCCGCAGTAGACGCAGTCCTGCCGGAGCAGTCATCAAGGGAAGGGTCGTCAGATGCAGAATCTATTTACAGTACGGGTACTGAAACATCTAAAATATCATCGACGACTTCACCAACAAAACCTGCGAAAGAAAGATTTGAGCCAAATACGCCCGAGTGGATCGCACAACGGCTAAGAGAGGATGACGTGTCGAGAGCAGTGGGAATTTTGAGAGCGATGGATGCCGGAGCGGAGAGAGAGAGAAGCGACGGAGGAGAAGGTGATGGCGATCAGAGCGTTGACAAAGGAAGCTGCGGTGGAAGTTGTGACGGAGTTGAAAAAGTCGAGGAAGTACATCCGGGGAACAAAGGGGCAGGACATGAAACTCCGAGTAACCATAGAGAGCGTACACACAGGCTCTGAATGGGAAACGAGTGCCCTTCTTGACAGTGGAGCAACGGGTTCTTGTGTCAATAAAGAATTCGTC